>JAMLFT010007883.1:0-14314 GCA_026544285.1 Pachyrhizus erosus | reverse complement strand
AATGATATATAGAATTAATTTTAAATTTAAATTTAATAAAAAAATATATAAATACATTGTTAAAAATATTTTTTATTTTAATGGATAAAAATAAAGACGAAATGAATATATCCGACTCTAAACGGAGATAAAAATATAAAAAAATTATTTCCATTAAAGATTCACTACAAAAACATATAAATATAGAATTGAAGAATGAATACAAAAATGGAGAATAACATATACGTGGTTGTCTCCCTCACTATTATGCCTATAGTTAACATGACATTGTGAGCACGTTATGGAATTCACAATTTAATAAAAATTTAACTTTTTTCTCTCATGATCACCTAACTCAGATTGTATAAAACACAATAAAAAATAAAAACTATTTTTGTCTAAATAAGAAACAGTTACGTATACAAGCAATCATACTAATACTTTTAATATATAAATATAAATTTAATAATTATATATTAATGGTATAAAATAATTATTTTTAAAAAATAATGTAAAATAATTTTTATATTATCATTTAATTATACTGTTAATATAATTTTTAAAATAATTTTTATAAAAATTAAAAAATTAATTATATATGATAATATATAATTGAATAATAATTTAAAATTATTTTATTCTGTGATTATATAAACTGTTTTTTTTTCTTCTCATCAAGTATTTTAAGAAGCCAAGATAAGATGTCCGCGATAGTCATGTTAACAACTAATAACTTTAATATATTTAAATCTGTAATATAAAGACATAAAGCGATATATTTAAGTGAAAGAAAATGACATATTTAAATAGATTGAAGTCTTCCTTGAGTCAGTTAAAATATTTACTCAACAACTATCCTGTCACACATGCAAATTGTTAGTCACATAAGTGGATGACAAATGATAAGAAAAATTATTTATTTGTCAATTAAAAAGTTGAGGAATTTTCTTATTATAAAATAATTATTATAAAACTAAAAATCACAATAAGACTAAAGAGAAATAAAGTTTAAAAAATAAATACTCATATTTTTTCCATTAATGAGTGTGTGCATTGTTATATATATACGGTGGGGACTCTTAAATCGTGAGTTGAACATACATTTCACTCGTCAAACAATATTGCAGCGCTTGCATGCAGCCAAATGTACAATATAGGGATATATTGCACATTTATTACACACATATATATAATAATAATAATAAGATTTATTACAGACTTACTTGAACAAAGCAATCATGGAAATGAAGACGGAGTAAGGATGCACCCATGCGAGGCTCTTTCCACACAGCAGCGGTTACTAGTGTCTTAATGGTAGCAAGGGCCAGGGGACACTTATAAGTATAAAATGTGGAGCTTAATTGATTATAAGCTGAACTCACAGCATTAGTAGCTGAAGAAGTTAAATCTGTAGCTGAAACTATCCCAATAAGACATAAAAACAAACAGATTTTGAGATTGAAGTGAGGAAAAATCACCCTTTGTTGAGAACTTCCAGCCATGTTTGTAGAAATTCTCAGGGCAGATCGAGGAGACCAAGAGGGTTTGTGATTCTTGCTTGGTTTAGGGCATGATGAAATGTGTCTCCTATTTATACTTCATGATTACTTTGTATCAAAGTACAGTGAATGTTGTGGACATCCATGATATCTGATTTTTGGAGATTAAATTTTGGTTTCATGCTATGGTATTTGCTGTATTGTGCTAATCAAGTTGACTTGATAGTTTGAAGATGTCATGGCAGATTTTCTTGCAGGCCATTGACCTAAAAGGAAAAATCATTTGATAACATGGTTTAAAGAAAAACAAACGAAAATTATTCTATCCCTTTCATTTGGAATTATATATCCTATGTTATTTTATCCGACTTGAAATTGACATACATTAAAACCCTTTCACGTTATTAGAAGAAAATGAAAAAATTGATGTTGGATCCGTACCATTCATTTTAATTCTCGTGTCACTAGATACATTTTTGTTCCATAATATGAACAAATTAAAAAAAATGATATTATGATATTTTTATGTTTCGTTAATTTTTTTATATTTTTTAATAGACAAATCTGAAAAATTAACCTCAAAATTAAAGAAAAATTTATCTTTATTCTATTCACAAAAATATTTTCATGAGATCATTAGATGAGTTTCTCAATATAACCCTTTTGGTGTGTTTGAAATAGAAGAGAATGGAAGAGAAGTGGATAAGAGTGAAAAAGAAGAAAAATATAAATATTTAGAACAAAATAATTAAGAAGAAAGAAATTAATAGTATTATGAGACCTATTTTTTTTATAAAAAAAAAAATTCTTCTTCTCAAATGATTAAAGAAAGGGAGAGAAATGAACACTAATTTTTACAATTACTTCTTGTCTCTTATTCCTTGCTCTCCGTGCCACTTCTAGTAAGATATAATATAATTGATTATGCTTAATTATATGTCTTGTAACTTAATTCAAATACTAACATATAATTGAGATTATGCTTTGGGCATAATTATCTATATGTTATTTTTTTTAATTTATGTTGTTAAAAAAGTTAAAATGCAATGTTTCTCAAATGCATAAAATTATAATTTCTTTTATCCTATTTATCTACATTCTTTTCATTTCTTAACAATCAAACAACTTTAGTTAAAATATTTCTCTTTTATTTTACTTTTATTCACTTATATCAAACAACATCAATTTTCACTTTATTTTAACATTGTTTTTTTTTTCTTTTTTTCTCACTTATTTTCTTCTTTTCTTTCTACACTACCAAAAAAAGGGTTTAAATATTTGTTCATACTTTATATATTCCTTTGAAAAATATATTTGACATTCAATTATTCAAGAATATTAAATTTGATAAATATTTGAGGAATCAAAAGAAAAGATTTTATATCAAGTTACAATATCATGTTTCATCTTTGATAAATATGTTCTATTAAAATAAATAATTAAAATATTGGGTATATTACTTATATGTTCATTTTAGATGCACATAAAAATGACAATAGATAGGATCTAGGTAGGATACTAAAGTACTTGTTTTATACCCGCATTTGAAAAAATAAATACTCATTCATTTTTATACGCACATGGCAATCACTTTAATCCTCATCTCGGTACTTACTTGATACTTATATATTCATATTCATATATGTTACTTATGCTTTATTTATATGTAAAGTGAATAAATTAATAAAAAATCATTAATTAAAAAATATATATCCTTAAATTGAAACTCACTTTTAAATGTTTAAACATATATTTATGTGATTAATTTATATGAAAAATAGTAAATTATTTTAATACAATAGTATAATATAATTTATAAACTTAATATATATTAAAATATAATTTATAAAATTAATTTATAGCATAATAATAGTTAAGCCAATTCCACATACACCCTTTTAAATTATAAAATATCAAGACTTACAAATAAAAATCTCTTTTCTAACACCTATTTTTATATCATAACTTGCTTCAATTTTCACACCTTTATTTTGATAGTAGATACATTTCTTCCATTATTTTTTTTAATTCAATCTATTTTCATAGGTAAGTAATAATTTATAATTATATATAGGGATGTAAAAATTCATAATCTTTTTTATAATTAAATATTTAGATTTTAATAATATATATATTACTTAAAATAATAATTAACTCAATAATATATATACTTATAAAGGGATTTATTTTATGAATATTTGTTTGCAAGTACTCATAAAATTTTGGATAAAATTATCATCCCTAAATGCACTTGTCAAATATTTGTATATTTTAAATATATTGTAAGCATATAAAAAAAATGAAGAATATATAAACTTTTAATAAAAGATGGATATATATATATATAAATATTAGTTATAAAGAATAAGGCAACACCTATTTTATAAGTGTATAATATCTTTTAATTTTATTGATGACTATCATTTTATTTTATAAAGTTAAAAAGTTATTTAATTCTTTAATAAATTCATCATGAGGTCATGAACAATACTTCTCTCTGGACTTGATTATTAATTAATTAATTAATCTAATAAAGATTCACATAGGTCACCGAGGCGCTCTGCGTGCCAGCACGAATTGGTAGGTTGGTAAATATATTTTATTCAATTAGAAATGTTATATTAACTTTGTTTATTTTAATTTTCTTATTTACCATGAAACTTTTTAGTTAAATAAATTTATTATATTAACGTGCTGATCATAATGCTTTTAATTATGTAGGCTACCATACAGTCTAGTGAAGGTAGCAAATTTGATTGCGACTTCTAATCACATCAAATGCTTAAAATGATTTGAAAATCTAGAAGTTGACTTAATGTGTGTCTAGTTCAAGGTTGTGAATGATGGAGCTTAATATATATAATATTTGTGTGTTTTATATTAATTTTAAATGAAAATTTAAAAATGTGTCAGAGATGTCAATTCAAACACAGTTAAAATGCTTAATAAACATAGTGTTTTACTTTTTTTTTTTACCTTAACTATTGTTAATATTTAGTTATTTATTAATTTTGGGTACACAGCATGAAAAATTGTTTCCTTAAAAACAATAATAGGAGTAGGAATAAAACCAGTCAAGGTATACAAAAAGAATGTTAAAATGAGAACTTAATGAGATGAATTATTTAGTCTAATTAAAAATATATTTTGAAATTGATTTGATTTCTCAATTAGGGTGGCCCAAAATTCAGTTGCCCAACAGGCTAGTCCAACTTTTTAAAAATAATTTAAGTTACAATATTAACTTAAAATTACCAATTAATTGACTAATTGAGATAGATTGTGGAATTTGAGTTGAATAAAATATGAAAATAAGTCAAAGATTTAGACATTTCGTCTTTGAATTTGGACATTTATTTATAAATTTGGAGATGGGATCCATTAGTGACAGAAGGATAAAGTTAGCTAGTAAAAGATTAGCCCATAACTAAATTGATTCGATCCATCCATTCAAAAGTCTCTTGACATGCATCACCAAGCCGAATTAGATTACAATTAATCGTTTGAGCGTGTGTTTTAAAGTCTATGGTACGATTACAATTTTATAAATTGTAATTCTATGTTTAATAAAATAATTCATTAACGGTGTTAGTATCAAAATTAAAATTTCAATTTCAGACTAAAAAAGTGAACCTTTTTCCTTTTATAACAAAGAAGGTGAAAGACCCAAATTACAAAAACCACACTTGATAAAACACTAGACGGGGGCATTGGTGGTTGGACTGTCCATGAGATAACGTAAAAACAAAAGAGGAAAGGATGGGAGAACTTTAGGCACAACATGGGTGCCATACTTCAGACCATGGGCAATGTTAGCCTTGCTGTTTGTCTGACAATATACATGCACAAAATGAAGATTCTAAAGACCCCTTTTTCAACTGCGAATAGTTTCAACCATAGACCAATATGTGCTGTGTTTATGAAACTCATGGGCTTAAAAGTAAAGTAATTAAAGTTTATATTTTAAGTTTATTAATAAAAAAATATTTATTATTTTTTTTTTAATATAAAACAAATTCATATATTGATACAAAGGTCATCATGTTAATAAAAAAAATCTAATATATAAGTATCTCAGATGAATGGGTCACTCATTGGTAATACAATTTGCTTTAGAAAATGAATGAGTTTATGAGTGAAAAGGGCAAAAAACAATAAAAAGTATTAGGTTGTGCTTTTTAATTTTTTACGAATTTGGGGAAATTCATTCTATACACGGTTAAACACACGCTATGATAGAAATACTTATCAAGTAAATATCAATTGTTTTAAAAAAATCAAATAAATTCCTTTTGTGAAAAGGTTAATTTATACAATCAAACAAAAGTTAAATTAGATATATAAAATGCAAGAAAGCATAACAAATAAGAAAAATATTAAAACAATATTTATATTTTATCCTGCACATAACTAAAATTTTCACTATTTAAATAATGACTAAAATATGATTTTGTTTCTTGATAAATTTAAAATTTTATTTTTAATTTTCATTGTTAATAGACTATTGTTAAGTGTTGAATTGTTCGTAAATTGACTATTTTTATTTCACATGTATGAAAAAAATGTTTAAGTATTGAGATTTCACTAGAATAAGTCTTATCAAACATGTCAATTAACGAACAATAGTTTATTAATAACAATGATTAAAAATAAAATTTTAAATTTATCAAAAATAAAAAATTATTAAGGACTAAAAATAAAATTTGACCATTCATAAGGGACAAAAACATATTTAAGTATTAAATAATTAATATACAAATGTTTAACTTTATCAAGTGTTTAAAAAAATTTACTTTAACGAGTATTGTATACTACTTTCATTCTTATTTATAAAACATTGTTGACTAATTTACGCATACTAAGAAATTGATAAATTTAGATATTAACTTTAAACTTGTTTGTAACTATTATATTTTTTTCAAATTTGTTACATTATTAGGATTAATTATAAAAAAAATCACTTAATAAAAGTTTATTCACCTTCTCCAATTGTCATTGGAGATAGAAAGAGACAATTCATAGTAACATTCAATTACTCATATTATGGATTAAATAAATAAGGGTATTGTAGTAAAAAAAATAATTAATGTATAAGACAGTTTAAATGAAATTTTATAAAAAGGACTATTTTTTTAAAAACAATGTCATATAAATAAGGACGAAGGTAGTAACTCTTATCAAGATCAATATTCTAAATAGATTTTACAATAAACTTTTTCATGCTCCAAAATCACCTTATGAATAAACAAACAAAAATTTTATTACTCTTTCTTAATGATAATTTTTTGTTAGGGTTTGATGGATCTTCAATGATTTAAACCTTGTTTAAGGTGTCTTTATGTAGTGGTGATGATGATGAAAATAGTGGTAGTGCCTATAATGGTGGTTGGTGATGGTAGTGATGGTGTTAATACAACGATAACAATATTGATAGTGGTAGTAATGGTGATAGCGATGACGATGATAGTTTTCTTTAATATGGAGAATGAAAGAACCTTTAGAGGTATTTGCATCTTAATTAAGGATAACAAATCCTTAGAAAAAAAAAAGGAAAATAAAACACTTAAAGTTCTCAACATAATCCTTCTTGTGCTAATATAGCTAAACCTACGAGAAGTTTTGGAGATTTCATGAATAGGAGTCAAAACTTAGGTTTTCCTACAACTATAGGACTTGTATAAATTATTCAATTCAAAAGAAATAATGTATAATCCAAAATATTATCTTGTACAAATTCTTGGAAATTTACAATTCAATGTTAAGATTATCTCCATTCTCATTAAGTGAGATGTAAAGAAGTAGTTTAAATCCTAAACGAGATGTAATCAACTCTTAAGGACACTTATAATCCAAGTCCATGACTAACTTTTTCATTTCATAAAAATACCTCAAGCATAGGAATAAGATCACCACCCTTCACCAAAAATATAATGGACCATTGTATAATGCTTATGAACACTTTAAGGAAATCCTAAGAAAGCATCCATAACATAACTTTGATTAACTAAAATAATTGCAATTGTAAGGGATTAATGAATACAAAAATAAATGATGAAGCTAGATAATTAATGGAAGTTATGTTCTTAAGTGAACATTAAGTGGATCATAAGATAAGTGGACCATTTAAGAAAGGAATTTGTGCTCTAGATTCCCATGACACTTTGATTACACAAAATAAATTGATCACATAACAACTTGAAACTCTAACCAAACAACAAAATTTAATGCAAGTCAATGTTATTCAAACTCAACATGCCTAAACTCAAAGTTAAATATGATTTATGTGGTGGTGACCATGACAAAAGTCATTTGAAGAACCCTCCAATTTTAATAAGCAAGGTGTTAAGACTTATTCTAACAATTATAATCAAAGTTAGAAAAACCATCTTAACCTCTTTGTGAAATAAGATATGTCATAAATCAAACTATACTCTTTTGTTAATCAATACACACACACAAGTATACCTTAATTGTAAAGGAAAAAGAAAATATAGACATTTTTTTCCACATTACATATATACACTTATTGCAGCTAATCATGAAGTAAATAAACATTTTATATTCATAAGATTGAAAGGTCATATCTACATAATCCTAAAATCTACAAATTTGTGATTTATCTCTTATTTTAAAATGGAGACATTTTTTCTCTCCATTTTAAAAATAAGTGATTTTGGTTTGGTCATCCATTTGAAGACATTGATCATTAAGTATATATACATTGATCGTTACGTGACATATACGAAAACACATGACATGAGCTTAGTTGATTTTATTATTATTTTAATGAAAATTTGTACTCAGTATCAAGTGATGGACCTATATGTAAATTTTTTTGTAGCTCCACTTAAATGTTAAGTGCAAATTCTCATTAAAAATTAATTAAAAATGATAATAAAACTAATTTATTTCATGTCATGTGTTTCCATGTGTCACGTAACAGTCAATATTTACATACTTAATAATCAACGTTTTCAAATGGATAGAAGAACCAAATAATAGATTTTTTAAAATTAGGGGACAAAATGCTTCTATTTGAAAATTGGAGGACAAACATTACATTTTTAACAAAAAAAGTACAAAAAATATAAATCTACGTAACAAATACGTTTTATTCATAGTTGTCAAAACTTATATACAATCATCCATAAGTGAAAGCAAGTTCATCCTCTCTCTTTATCATCAATAATTAAAATTTGATAGGAAAACAAACTATTTTTTCACACTTGTCGTGAGTGAAGTATGCTAAAAGAATCATCATCCTTGGTACCACTCTATCTTCCACCAGAGTCACCTAAATCTTCTTATTCAACCTTGTCATCATCTGCACACTCACCTCCTATATTCTTAAAGCTCATTAGGCTTGAGAAGTTCCAACTTTGTTACATTCACATGTGAAGTCGATGAATCTTTTTGACAAATTTGATTTTTTGTTGATTAAACTGAAGTCCTTATAAGTGTCTATTATAAAACAAATGCAAAAACTTTTTTAATCACTTTAGGTAGATATTTGATAATAAAAATATATATTTTTAAAATGACTTTACATGATCTAGTAAGAAACATCAAATTTAACAACCATAACAACAAGAATACTTCGAGCTCTAATTGGATCTTGCTTCTCAAGAAATATCCATGAAATATGGTTTGCTCTTTTAGTTAAATATTAAAAAAATATAAACATTTTAAATCAAATCATTATCTATTTCATTTCTCTCACTATTGACAAGAAGACTAAAAATAATCATTTTTATGATAAAATAATTCTAACAAATCTTTCTATCCAGCAACCACCTCAATTAATTACATTAGAACCATGAAATAACTCGCTACTTATAAATTAAGTGACTATTCCAATAAAAAAATATTTTATCATTTGTTTTACTTTTATGATTAAATCTCAAAATTAATTTACAAGACTTTTAAATATCTAACTAGTTTCAATAACTTTTTTGTTTTTGTCCTAGTCAAACATTGAACATTAGCAAATTTCTTAACTCAAATTTGCACAATAAGCCAATAAAATTCAATAACATAAAACTTAGTCTAAACACCACATCCTAACATAAGTCTGGTCTAAATAAACTAAACCTATTGCATTGGACATAATTAAATGATCACCCTCCTTTTCTTGAATCAAATAGCACACAAGTGTTTTTTTAAAAATAAATTACATTAATTACTTTTTAAGTTTTATAAAACTATATTTTTTATTTTTTTAACATTTACAATAACCTATTTTATAAAAAAATAAAAGGATAATATTTTTAAATAATTAAAAAATATAGTATAATATATAAGAGATATGAATGTACATTTTTTCGAAATTAAGAAAAGTGGGACTCCAGTAATCATAACCAGCACTTCTACTGCTGTTAATTAATTCAACCAACATGATTGTAACGCTATCATCGTCTCATGCATATAGATTAAAAATGTTTGATTTAATTCAAGTGAATAATCGATTAAAAAATCTAGTCGGTGCTGTCCTTTCAATGATAGCAAATAACCCCTACGTAGTTTCCTCAATCACACAAATATCAAATTTTACACCCAAGTATAGAATAACTTTGATTCACCAATATAAATGATGTTAATGCTGTACAAAAGTAGGAGTAAACTAATGGGTAAGAAAAGAGATTAAGAGATATCATTCCCTTTTTATTAATTTTCATACCCACAAAAGTAAGATATTATGTCAGTACTATCGTCATTTTTTATTGCACATGCTTTAATATGTTAATATTTATTTTTTAAATTATTTTTACAATATGAATCAACAATAAAACGTATTAAAAATATACTACTAATTTTGACTTGCTAGCAAAATTCGTTTAGATAAAGAGCAAATCTCATTCAGTCCCGAGTTAACATTTGACAAGCTAAAAAACTCCATTCGGTGCGTCGGTCCATTTAAAGAGAGCCCCAAATTACTAACCTACATGCATCTTGAAGTGTCACTCACTAGAGATTAGTGCAGAAACAGTCACCAGAGTATAAAGACCAAAGAGAAAACCCATATCCCAAGTCCCTCGAGATAACCAAGCATTGAATAAGCTACAACCACCACCTACTCAACCCTCCACAAAACAACCACTATATAAACACACACCCCTCACACTAAACCTCACGATTTAGCATTCAATTCATTTTTAGCATAATCACATCCCTTTGAGAATGGCTAGTTTTACTAAGTTGGCATGCGTGGTTCTGGTGTGCATGGTTGTAATGAGTGCACACACTGCCCAAGGGGTCACGTGTGGGCAGGTGCAGGGTAATCTAGCACCGTGTCTAGGGTTCCTCCAGAACGGTGGGGCTGTTCCCGGAGGGTGCTGCAATGGGGTGAGGAGTATTCTGAACAGTGCCAGGACTACTGCTGATCGCCGTGCCGTTTGCAACTGCTTGAAGGTGGCTGCTGGTGCTGTTCGTAAGATCAATCCTTACAACGCTCAGGCTCTCCCTGGGAAGTGTGGGGTCAACATTCCCTACAAGATCAGCACTTCCACCAACTGTGCTAGGTATGTGTCTTTTTAGATAGAAGTACAAAACCTAAACATAACTTGTTATGTATATCAGAATATTATAATAAAACAAACAGTTGTTGAATGCTAAAATAATAATACGTGATCTTTTAAGACCTAAATCAAATAATAATACATAAACATGCGTTTATGTAACATATCCTAATAACATCTTTTATTTTTAATTTGTAGATTAAACTTTATCATATTTATATTTTTCTCTCTTACTAATTAACACATTAAGTATCCATATATTGTTTCCATATCAATATGGTAGACAGGAATCTGGATTTACTGGTATCACTAATTTTATGCATGCAATCAACATACTATAATCAAAATTTGAATTGATAAATAAACTATTTTGATTTCGCAAATAGGACGTAGAATACACATTTGCTTTCTTTATTTTCATATTATTTTAACTGAATTTTTTTTCTTATTTTTGTGATTCTGATGAATACTTTGTAACAATAGCTTGATTAAAAAAAATTATAGTAAACAAATAAATGTACTAAATCCATTTCTTACAGATAGGACCGAAAAAACTTGTGTGTCGTTCATTCCTCTCTTAGACCTTGTAACTGTAAGACAAGATCCAAATTCTTGTTTAATGCATGCCTCTTTAAGCATTACGCGTTTTTCTTTTTTCAGGAGCCCCTGGTCTCTGTAAGATAGATTCAAATTGTCATTTATATGCATGCCTTTGCATTTTATTTTATCAACATATAACAATATTGTTTTGAGGGGTTAAACCTATCTGGGTTGACTCTTCCTATCACATTTTAAGCCTTCTTACTATTGATTGGTCATTTGACTGATGCTCAAGCGATTGGTTTTTTAGCCTAATTTATAAATGAAACAAAAAGGTAATTGTGTTTGTTTTATGGTATGCAGTATAAGGTGAAGATTTGGCCAGTAAATTGGCCGAGAGAAACTATGCATAGTACTACGTGCTGGGAAAGAGAAATAAAGGAGGGTGAGGTCTCCGTTTATGCGAGCTAGTTTTGTATTATGTTTTAGCCCACAGTGAAGTTTATGCACTTCCTGTGGTTTTATGTTATGCTTTTAAATTAAATAAGAGTGTTTGATGCCGAATTAATTCATTAATCAGTAATTCAGTGTAATAGTATGTTTATCCTCAGATTTATCACCGGTTTTGCTTCATATGATAAGGTTGATCGTTTGTGTTACCACGTATCGAGTAATGTTCATGATATGTTCGCTTGAAATTTTTAATGATAGGCATGTGAAAATACGAAAAATATATAACATTTTGCACCACAAGCCAGTAATACAATCTCAGGTTAGGGACTCTGGATCAAGCATGGTGACTTGTTAGATGGGAACAATGCTTTCTTTTTATAATATAAAAGAATTAAAATTAATTTATTTTTTTGAAAAAATTAAATACTTTATTTTAAAATGATTCACGTTTTAGCATAGCCAATTCCTAACGGCACTTCTTAAAGAAGTGAAAGAAAAAATGCGTTCTATAATTTTAAAAAGTGTTATATAATTCTTAATATTTTTTTAAATTTCTTAATTAGAACACAAGATAATTAATTAATATTTTCACCTCTCATTATGTAAGACATTTTTAATTCATTATTTAAAAACACTTTCTATTATCAATCGAAATTGATTAAAAATGATAACTTTTTGTAAGTTTTACTTATTTATAAATCTCTCATAAATTTATAGTTTGTAATAAATTTTAATAAAAAGTATTGTCATTATAATTTATCAACCTTTTTCTCACATTATTTGTTTATCATATGGAAAAAACTATTTTAGTGGTCTCATAATTTTTATTTTTTTATCTTATCTCAATTGTTTACTCATTCGTCAACTTGTAAAAATTGTATTGTCTTGTTTGATTTGAAAAAACACGTTTTTTTTTTCATTTAAAGGAATAATTACAAATATTGTCACCACATTTTTTACGTTGTTGTTAGTTTCAGATTTTAGATAGCTATATATAAAATACATTAAAAATGAGATTTTGATTATTTTTACTATTTTTTATATCTTAAAATATTTTCTTGAATTAAACAAATTATAATTTTATGTTGTTTCTTTTACCTTTGTTACTTAGTTTACTTCATATTAAATAAAAATTAACTTCTTGTGTGGGAAAAACAATTTTCAAATGGTCTTATATTTTCTATAATTATTGAATTCGTTTTTCACCTTAATAGATGGAATTCATTAATTATAAAAAATACCAAAAATAAATTATTATTTTTTTACTGAAAAGTAAAATATATCAAACTCATTTCATCATTAGTTGTACCTAACATGTATTTACTGTCTTGTACGAGTTTTTGCATAAGAATCACAGTACATATGGCAAAACATTTATTTATTAATATAGTATAACCAAGCATGTATGGTAGATCTACCGAGCTGGCTACCTGATCATTCTGTAGAAAATTATGATTTCATATAACAGTTTTCTTTTAATCGTAAACTTTATTGTACAGTTTGTTGTGCATACATTATTCAGGAAAAATCATTAATTTTGTTTACATAGTTGTATAAATTTTATTTTTAATTTTTATATTTAATTTTTTATTTTATTTTATATAATCATTTTAGGATTTTTAATTTTTATATAAAACAGCTTAAGATTTTTTTAATTCTTAAAATTATATAAATTTTATATTGTAATTTATAAAAGTAAAGATTATATAAGAGTTAAAGTGGATAATTTTTAAATATAAAGATTAAAAAATAAAGTTTTTATAATTATAGAAATTAAATAAATAAATTTTTCTATTATTTATTTCTCTTCGTAGAATGTGTAGGACCTATGATAGGTAGGGCCTAGACTTATAAGTTATGATACAGACCACACCATGCTTGCTTTCTGGAGAGGGTAGTCTGAAGTCTGAGATGTGGTCCATCCATCACCAGCATTTAGTCATACTGCTTTCGTATCACAGTAGTTTTGTCACTCCTTGGATCTTCTACTGTTTCAGACTTTCAGGTTTTAATTGTCCCAGCCTTGACATTTTCAACATATTAGGGGGGAAGCTTTTACTGTAGTTTTATAAGAATTGAAAGAGGAAAATGTCAAATTTTTATTTGGTATATAATTTTAAAACATAAAGTTGTTGATACTCCTTTCATTTCAAATTGGATGAAGTTTAAGATTGTTTTATACAGATTAAGAAAAACAACTAATCTAAGATAATAATAGTTATTAAAAATAAATTTTATTAAAATATTTTTTTTAAAAAAAAATCTATAAACATATCAATAAGTATTTCTGTTTGATAATGCATTATATATATATATATATATATATAT
>JAMLFT010007882.1:0-14315 GCA_026544285.1 Pachyrhizus erosus | reverse complement strand
AAATTCATAAATTTAAAAGATTAAATAATATAAATTTTAATTTAAAAATTTTAACAAATAAATTTCAAATTTTAGGAATCAAAAACATATTTAAACTTTATTATTTATGATTCACGGTGATTTTTGTAAAACGTTTAACTTGTGATGGCAACCGAAATTCCAATTTTGAGCATTTTAGGCTTGAGGCTCAGTTCGTGATTTGCAGTTAGTAGGCAGTGGAAATTGGACTAAGGTTTACTGGCCTATTCTACTAAATTAACGAGTTTATTTTGAATTTTGGTAGCTAGTTGCATTTGGAGTAGTTATAGAAGTTCATTGAAATGAAATTTGGAGTACAAGTTAAAGTGAATTAGTTGGTCACAAAAAGGTGTTTGATAATGATATTCTAATTGATTATGACTTTTTAGGGTTTAGGGTTTAGAAAAATTATCTTATATACTCAGTAATAAAGAATCAAAATTACCAAGTTTATCTTATGATAAGTCGCTTCTCAAATGTGCTTGCAAACTGTTGGATTCTATTTATATATAGATTCTGATGTTTTTCTTTTTTCTATGAAAATTAATGTTGCTTCTGATTATTATAACAAGCTTGAAAAATACTTTTAATATATGACTAAAATTATGCTAATGAAAAATAGATTTTTTGGAATTTAAAAACATATGCAACATGCATAAGAACATGAGAAGGAGATAAGATACAACACAAAGAAAAATTTATACTAATCTTAAACTTGAGTTACATGCCATCCTTATATCCATAAGATTTTTCACTATGATCAAGTCAAATACAAAGAGTATTTCTCTTTTCAAGTCTCTTCAAACTCTCTTTTTACATAATATTATTTCCTATTCTCTATAGACTATTTTTCAACCTAATATTTTCATTTCTACAAGCAATACTCTAGTATTCTAAACCTTTGTAGTTTTCCTTAGTATTTTTTAGTCTCTGCAGATTCTTCAACTAGACATTTCTCAACCTTTATAGGTCTTTCAACTTACACTACAAAAACATGTCATATAGCTAAATACACCTTATAGTGACACAAGGTTTGATATAACTAAACATTACTTTTAGATATATTTTTTACTCATCTATCACTATATAATTATACCTTCAACTTTATTTTTATTTTGTGTCACTATTAATAGTAATAATTTTAATATATACTATATTTTATATATTTATAATTTACAATTATAATTATAATTAATAGAAAAGAAAGAAAGCATGAAATTTCAAGATTTTGGAGGTTTCGCGCTTTGCTTCTCATAAAATTTAAATTCGTTCCCTCAATCTCAATCTCAGTCTCAATTTGCTCTCTACCTGTCTCAATTGGTAAAATCTCTACATCTCTTCACTTTTAATCTCTCAATCTAAGGTAATTTATTCTCAAAGCTTTAGAATCCAACCTACAATGACGACATTTTCGAGAAGGCCTTCATGACTCTCTTCGCCTGTAAGATGGAGAAATATGTCGATCCAGTAGTAGGAAAAGCTAGAGAGAAGAAGGGTTGGTGGGATTAAGGGTATGACTATGAGAGTTTTGTGGATGTGTCAAGGAGAGTAATGCTGCGTAGGTCTCGTATCTAGCAACAAGTGGTTCGAGAGGTTCTCTTGTCTATGCTCCCTCCAGGTGCGCCTGCCCAGATGGATCATTTTCACTATTGTGTTGCGTCTCTTTTTTTAATCCTGCTCATTTAAATACACCAACTAAATTTTCGTTTAGAACCATATGTATGATATGATGGTCAATTGTTAATAGTAAAAATGACAAACAAGAGTTGATGGCTTATTCTTAGGGTCTGTATCTAAGTGCAATTTTAGTCTTTTACTGGCTGGTTTAGCTATGTTACTGTAGTTCAGGAAATTATTTCCGCCAACAAAATGGACTGTAGAGTTTAATTCTGCATTGACAATGCCTTTTTTCGACTAGTTAGTTGGGTCATATGAGGTAATTTTATATTTGTCAATGTAATTTATATTGCTATGCCTCCTTTTACCTCAATGTCTTTGAATTAATTATATATACTTGTTTTGATTCACATTTTTGACATTACAATACATATAAATCTATGTGCTAAATTGTTGATTATACAAAGACATCAAAGAAACAAATTTTTTTAACCTTTTTAGTAATATACTATTGTTAGAGTAAATTACAACTAACCTGCTTGATGTTTCAAGTCATTTTCAACTCTCCTACATAAAAGTTACCTTGTAACACAACCCCAGAAGTTTGGTTATAATGAAAATGGTAAAATTCTCCATAAATGTTAACAATAACATCTTAAACCTACAATTGGAAGTAAATAAAGACAACTTACAAGTAACTTAGCATTCTCTTTTAAACCTACATGGTTTTCTGGTTAGTATAGGATGTCACTTAATAAAATTGAACATTTTTCATTCTTAATAAAAGATAATAGGATTTGTAAAATAAACTTTATGTATGATAATCTTGAAATGGCTGAAATAATAATGGGGTTATTGGTTTTTGGTTTTATACCTTTTATGTTATTGTGCTATATTTTCTGCTATATTACTTAATGTTGTTGTTAATATTTAGATTTTTGAGATGCATTGGGTTGTGGAAGTAGAGGTAAATTGATACATTTCTTGTGAAGAACATGCTTGATTTTAATTTTTCACCATTGATCTACACATTTTTCCAATCACAATAACCATAGGAACAAAACCTAAGCAAGAAACCTAAGATCAAACCACAAAAAATGAAGAAATCACAAAATCAATTGATGAACCAAGGAGAAGTTGGCACAAGGTTTGGACGAACAATAACAAGAAGATTTTGCACCAAATTAAGTTAAGGATTTGTAAAACTAACCGGATTGAAGCTTTAGGAAAATTGAAAATTGGCTTTAATGCCACTTGATGCAAGTCTTGTGAAAAACAAACTTGATTTTCTTAATCAATTCAATTTTCTAGACTTTAATTTCATACAACATGGATTGAAGAAGAGAAATGGATATGCCACATGAACCTAGATTCATGATAAATTGATGAAGCTTCACCACAAAGAATGAATCCTTAATAAGGAACAAGAAATTCCTCTCTAGAATTTGGAGAGAATATAAGCTACTTTCACAAGTGAAAGAACTTAAAATTTTCATTAATGATGAAGTGTTGACTTACATTGACTTTTAGACTATATATAGACTAGGACCTAAAATCAAAGTCAAACTAGGATAAGGACCTAGATTCAAGGAGGTTCCAAAATTAACCCAAGGCCTCAATGATGGTGACTCATGGGCCCAAGGCCAATCCTATCTACATAACCCAAATACAAGGCCCAAAACAATCCTACACTACATGATACAAAATAATTATACTACTTAGCTCAAAATACAAGGTCCAATAAAACCTATACTAAGTAGTTAAGCCTCAAAGTCCAACCATTTTATATACATAAAAGATGGGCTTGGGCCTAAGATGGGCCTAGAGGAAAGCCTAATGGGCTTAGGCCAAATTGACTTAGAAAAAGCCCAATACTCTTTTCTAAGAGCTTTTTCCTTGACCTTGTCACAAGTCCTTCCAACTTTAAGTCCTTGAGATTAGTAATAGAACGTATGCAC
Source organism: Pachyrhizus erosus (assembly GCA_026544285.1). Lineage (NCBI taxonomy): Eukaryota > Viridiplantae > Streptophyta > Magnoliopsida > Fabales > Fabaceae > Pachyrhizus > Pachyrhizus erosus. The sequence continues at coordinate 10,722 of JAMLFT010007882.1, read as the reverse complement.
AAATTCATTTGTATTTCCATTCAAATAAGTAGATATTAAATTCATCTTTGTATGAATGACACCAATCAATTTAGGCTAAGAGATGTTAAAAAGAAAAATTAAGAACTACTGAATTTTTATTAAAACTTGCATTATTTGAGTCGTTGTAACGATTTCACCATTTTTCCATTATTTCCTTGATATTTATTCTTGTGAAGGTACTAGGAGAATATTGGTTGTATTGGAATGTGTGTTAATATGTGCAAAATTCTTACCCAAGATTTTTTCACTAATGAATTTGGACTTTTGTTAACAATGACTCATAATATGTCTTCTTACTTTTGATTAGTGACCAAAATTTAAGGTCCAAATTCTTAATTACATATATATGACCTACCCAAAAATTTCATTGGATTATATTTTTTAATTTCAAAATTAAGCGAGTATGATATGAACTTAATCTCAAATGTTGAAGACATGAGTTATGATATGATGTATGGCTAAGCCCTACCTACATTTAAAGAGGACCCTATTTCAAAACAATCATGCTATGCAGATATATATAAGTATGATCCCCTAGTTTTTAGTGAATCAAGTTACAAATTTTCATCATTTAACAACTTAATAACACTTGCAGGTTCTATGGAAAATTCAAACTCTCATGTGTGTCCTAAGCTACAAGCATGAGAAGGTACTTTTTCAAATTTAATTTTCCACTACAAAATTAGTGTGTAGTAAGCTTTTATTTCAACCTGAGGTCCTATTACCAATCTAGCTTTAAAAATTTTCATTTATAATGTGTGTAATAATACCAGCCTTGTTAAGTTTTTACTTTTCTTCTTTCATATAGTTGTTACATTCACAAATGGGTAGACATCCTATACAAAATACAACATTGGTGTGTGGAATGAGGAGCATCATGGCTAGTTTGAACATGCTGAAGTTGTTTTTGTTTTTCGTTAAGTTGTTGATGAGAAGATTGAAGCCTAACAATCTCAACAACAACCTGAGAAACATTAATAGAAACTTCAACAACAATAGTTGAAGCAATGACCATTGTTAAAGCATGCTTGTTGTGTTCTTCCACAACTTCACTTATTCTTGTCTCTTTTGATGGTGGTGGAGTGGTAATTGAAGACAATCTCTTTGTTTTAACCTTCCCAAATATCAAAACCTTTCTTTTCTCCTTCTAAAAATAGGTCTTAAGTCTCATAAGCAACACAATCTTGCGTAAAGAAAATTATTAGTCTAAGAAGTAGAACAATTACCTTCTCTTGTCAAGACTGTATCCCATTAAAAAAGCTTCTCAATCATGCTAAACTAGCCCTTTGTAGCCATTTAACAATATCACATGGACCATCTTCAGTTATAGTGATATAAGACAATACTCATAAGAATCCTCTCTTATATAACAGATATCTTGGTTTTTTATTATCTAATAATCTCAATCCTAAGTCAACTTGTGCAAGTAGATGGGTGAAACATTCAAATTGATTTGTGAATGGGCACATAACTAATTTAAGTAATGGACTTGTTGAAAACTAAACATTAGACTTTTTTGAAAAAGAAGGAACAATTTGTAGATTTTGTCATAGAAGTATAGTGTTTTTTTCGTATGAAGTATGAAATTGATGTTTGGGTCATTCAAATATTTTCATTTTTGGTTATAGATGAATGACAATATAATATTTCTTTTTGTTATGAGATATTAAATTTGATGTTTGTAAAAACTCAAGAATTTTTATTTCTTGTTATGAATGAATGACAATATATGAGTGATTAAATAAATCATTACAATATATTTATTTAAGTTATGAATTTATTAATGAAACTTAATTTAATTATTTATAATTATTTTAAAATTATATATAAAATTAAATTTATTAAAATTATTATCCATAATTTAGGTGTAGGCTATACAACAACACAATACATGTTGGCATATATTAATAAATTTATTTTCACAATTATTATAAAATGTAGGTATAGACTATAGTGACATACAATACATGTTTGCATATGTTAATAAATTTATTCCCACAATTGTAAGAAACTGTAGGTATAGACTATAGTGACACACACTACATATTGATTCTCATCCAAAATTTACATTAGAAATGTGTATGGGTATATGTCAAATAGGTTTACACATACATATGTTATACCTATAGTGGCATTTTTTGTGTGTCACTACAAGTGACATTTCTTTTAGTGTTAGTAGTTTGACCTCTACAAGTTAAACTCAACCCAAATATTTTTTACAAACCTCTTCAAGCTTCATCTAACAACAGCCTTGTTGTAGACTCATAAAATAAACCTCGTTAAGCTAAAAAACACTTAAGAATCAACAATACCCTTACTATTCTTTTGAGTTTCCAATTCATTTGGGGGTTTTGTTTAGGAAAATTCTACCACACCTTTTTGGATACCTTATTCACTAACGTTCCACAAAAGAAAGGTCCTTACATACACATTTTAGATGGACAAAGGTTAGTTTTAATCTTAGAGTGTTTTGGTTTAGGAAGATTCTATTTGGAAATTAAGTTATGAATCTTGAATAGCTTGAATTTTCTAACCTTACCCTTACTTGATAATTTTTTCCTTGTAATAAGGTCTTTTAAATGAAGATCTTTATACAAACCCTAGAGCTAGGTGTTTATGGATATTAGAAGGATTTTTAAACAATTTTTAATGTTGCATGAGTTATCCATTTCATAGAGTTGTATTTGACTATTTTCCTTATGTATTTATAGCTTCTAATTCTTTTGAATGTTTCATTGTTTACTCTCCTTTCTAAACACAACTAGCACAAATTCAAATTTGAATTGTGATAGTTGGTTATTGTTACCCTTACCTATACTTTCTATATTTATTATATGTTTATCCTTTATTAATGTTTTTTCTATACCAATGAACTTGGATAAAATATTAAAATATTGATTATTGTTATCCTCACCTTTATTAAAATAGTTGGTTATTGTTACCCTCACCTTTTTCTTCCTAATCATTATTGGAGCTTACAAATTCAAATTTTCTTCCCCTTCCTCACTCAAGCTTGCATGTGGCTTAATTCTAGGTATGGTTCCTCTATAATTGTTTTTTTGTTACTTTATTACATACTTGTTTTAGGCTTGATTTTTTTCTTTATTTTGAATATTCATTTTGTTTTATGCCTTTTGATATTATGGAAATGATGTCTCCTTAAGGGGAGACTATGGCCAATTTTTGTCATGAATCTTTTGAAAAATCAAGTTAATGAACCTATTTCAACTCTTAATCATATCAAGTTAAAAAGAAGCACTTAAAATTAAAATTTTCTTCTTTTTCCTTAATACAACTCAAGATTTTAAGTACTAAAAAGGAAACATTTAAAACCTTGTTTTGGTTTAATAATCTTAGTTGAAGTTCTAAAAATGGTACATAAAAACCAAGGTATAATGGACTAAATTATTTTGTGTGTCTTAAATCTTGAAAAATATTTTCTTTTTCTCCTTATAATAACCATGATTTGTGTTCAAGAAAAAGGGGCCCTATTCTATTTTCCTTTTATTCACCAATCCTTATTTAAACACTAAAAATGATGTACAAGTAACCAAGCTACAAGAACTAAATTATTTTTGTGTGTATGTAATTCTCAAAGTTGGAAAATTTACTTCTTTTTATCCTTCTATATGCCACAATTTTATAGTATAAAAATTGCAAAGATTTTGTTTTTCTTAAAAACCTATTTATACTAAAAATGATACATAAGAAAAAAATTAAACATTAGTCTTCATTAAGTGTGTGTTTCTTTTGGTTATAACAAATAAAAAAGGAAAAAGATAATATTTTTCTATTTTTGGGTTATGAACCTTACTTAAATTGGTACTTAAAGAAAAAAATATGATAAGTGTGTGTATGTGTAATTTCAGTTTAAAAAGAAAAAAAGGAATTTTTTTTTATCAATTTAGAGAATTAAAATAAAGTTTTAATTAAGTATAAATTGGTGATTTGAAGTTAACTTTTAACAAACAATATTTCTAAATACCTTATTGAAATTGATTTATGTTGATATGATAAGAAAACAAAATTTTTATTTTCCCCTCACCTATTATAGCTCTCGATTTTTCAAATAAAAATGGGCCTAATGTAACACCCTAGAGGTTATTCTTGTAACTAAACTTAGGTTTCTAGGAATTTGAAAATTTAAACATTTGAACAAGTGTAAAAAAACTAATGTGCAAATAAATAAATTATAATGTAAATACCAATTACATTTAAATACAAAATGCCTCATATCATGGGGTCATATGACACATAAAAGAAATACATGAAAAAAATAAAATGTAACTAAGCTACATCTTCTAAAATAAGGCTTTGACCTTCGTTGTACACACCATCACCTATTTCCTTAAAAAGATGGAACTTAAAAGGGTGAGACATAATGTCTCAGTGAATGCTCTATGGACTCTAGGTGATCTAGACTCTTCTACCCAATAATCCAATCATTTAACTCTCATGCCCTTACCTTACTTGATAATCATCAAGTACGTCGTTTGTATAGTCAAATATATGTCTTTCAATAAGGAAATCTTTTGTGGACTTCTCTTTTATTCTCACACATCTCATTATTTTTCTCTTAGTATTCCTTTAGGTTCTCATTTTTAACAAAACTTCATGCCAAACTCCAAGCTAAGGTATTCAACATTCTTTAGGCTTTATTTTTCTCTAGTTGGACAAGATCAATTTAAGGCTAGTAAACTTTAGGATACTAGTATTCATTTTAATTCACATATTCTTCCTCCTCTTATAATACAACATACTTCCATCACTTGCCTAATAACAAAGCATACATTTTATTCCTTTATAACAAGAATAATACATGCACATATACACTATATAGCATTATAACACACTCACATCTTAGCATTTTATTATTTCACAGCATAAGTCATAGTTACTAATATCATTCTTACAATACAATGACATACAATGGAAGATACATACACATTCCACACAACCTCCATATGACATAATCCAACACATTGCACCACAACATTATGCACATGTATGACATGTCTTTAATCTCTACACAATGCACATATGATACCATATCTAACTTAGGAGAATACTAGGAGTGTTGGTCTACCTATAAGAAGTGTCAATGTTAATGCCTTTGATATAAACTACATTACCTAAAATGCAATCCACATGTGGTTCTCAAGGTTACCTAACATTTCAAGAATGCTCCAATTCATGGGATCAACACAAGCCATTAGAGTGTCCACACTAGGTCTCTTAAACCTCCAAGGTACAAGCTAAACCTATCGTGACCTCTGCCTTCTTGGTCCATATCTATTCAATAATTCTTAAATGTTATAATGCATGTCTTAAACATACATGCACACAATGGTTCCACTAAACCTTTCATCACACAAAACTGAGCCTACCCTTGTCCCTCATAGACTTGGTCATTCATTGTTAGAATACCACTCAAGCTCGTTGTTTCCATTTCATAACTAGGTCACCTGTCTCAGTATCTAACCATAACTCATATGATTTTTGCAATCAAGGCTTCAAGGTTATAGGTTTTGGTTTATTCTTTCATGCAAACATGTCAACATGTGGCATTGTATTGTATGTTTAGAAATATAGGCATGTGTGTGTTTTTGCTTTTAATTGATTCAAAATTCGTTTATTACATTTTTTGGTGAAGCTTAACTGTTTTAATCAATTACATGAATATGCAACAATTACAACATGTTCTAGAAACCTAAGATGAGTAATTCAAGCAAATGTAATCAATTAGACATCGATTTAATTTATTAGAAGTTGCCTAGAAAAGAAAAATTCTTAATTGCATTGATGTAACCAATTACATTAGTATGATAATAGATTACATAAGCAATTCAATTAATTTTTAAGAAAACATTGAATTAATCTATTACACTATTTCAAAAATTTAAAAAAAAACATGTAATATTGAGTAATTTGTTAAATTTTCTATGACTTGTAAATCATTATTAAAATGACTTTCTCTTCCAAAATCAACAAACCAAAATCAGCTTAGAAATATTTTCAGAAAAGTTCAATACCCTATTTTCAAGAAATAAAGATTTGGTCAAGGATTTGTGCAATAAGCTTTTAAATTGCTTCAAGAAATGAGACAAAGGGTCAAAAATTAAAATTTTCTTAATAGCTACATAGGAAAGAATTCAATTTTTAGTTTGCACTACTAGGTGTATTCTAATCTTTTAATTAATGTACTTTTCTTGTGTACATCTTAGATAGGGTTTCTAAGATTTTCTTTAAGTGATGGGGGACTACTTGTACATTATTCTTGAAGAGTTCAAGAAGAGAGAATTATAGATTGACTATGTGTTCATAGTGTGTGTAATCCTTTATCTATAGTGTTGAAAAGGTTTGACTAAAGTTGTAAAACTAACACTATATGTAGGCCTAATTTTGGTTGAACCAGTATAAATATGTGTCATTTTTTCTTTCTCCTAATCTTTCTTTGGTAAAATTGATTATTGGTTTTAAAGATTTATTCAATTGATTTTCTTACATGTATTGAGGATTGAAATCTTTTAGAGAAAGCTTTCATTATGACATTGTAAAACTCTTATTGTTGTTTTTTTTGAAGGGACAAATCTATTCACCCTCCTCTAGATTTCTTTGTCGAATTCTAAAATGATAATTTTTGCACAATAATAATTTATCTTAGTTCAAGTCATAGCATTTATGTACACACCACAATGGTCCATCATACACATAATTACAAAATCATACAATTCACAATAGATTGGACCACTCACACATTACAATAATCACCCAATCTCAGCATGCACAACAATAATTCACTGCATTAAAAGGTATAATTAAACAACATAAATCCCTCACACACATGCTCAATGATCATTTGTCATAGTTCTTATTTATACAAAATATTCAAACATCATTATTTAACTAAAACCCTTTTCTAGCCAAAAATTCACTTAAAAAAAAAGAGAAACTTACAAAGCATTTTCCTTTGGCCTAAACTAAGCCACTATATAGTAACTAGGCTGAAAATTTCATCAACGTAAAAATAACAAAAAAAATTTAAATTGAAATATTTTTATATATTCTATAAGGCATTGAAGTCTATTTTTCAAAACATCCTTCCAATATTCAAAAACAAATCTACAAAAGTTATTAAAAATCATTCAAGGAGATAGACTCAACTTTCACTCACATTGACCATAGTCCAGTGTTTTCCACTTTTTGTGGGTTCCCAAAAGTGATTGACATTGTTCTTTTTGCACGTTGAAACTAACACATAGAAATTTCTAACAAGGTAAAAACCAAATCCTAAATTGTTTTCCACTATTCCTAGTAAATCAATCTCTTAATGATTATTTTCCATTGCCCTGAGCCAACATTGTATGATTAGCTCGAGATTGCTAAAAATATTTGAAAATCTTTCTAATCATGAAGAATTTATCAACATACATGGTTGGAAAGAAAATTGTATCTAACTTCTAGAAATGTAAAGAAGTTTTTGTGGAACTATGTTAATATGCACAAATTTCAGAAACATCAAGTATTGTCATCCCAAAAACTAAAGTTCAAAGGGACATGTTACATGCTTGATTCGACCTTCTTACTGAGCTTATTTTCCAGAAGCTCCAAAAGATGATATACACTTTTGCGTGTGTATTTCATTGAAAATAAGTTTAAGAGCAATCTATTGGTTGGCTAAAGTGATATGACCAGAATAGTGACACATGCATATGTAGGATGCCAAGTTCCAACAACAATCTCCCATTCTTTGGCAAAAAAAAAAAAAAAAAATAGTAAACAAATTTAGAGAAATCTGGAAAAATTTGGAAAAAGTTTCCTTTATTTTGGGATCATCCTCATGGCTTGAAAAATAAAATAGAAACAAGGATAAGATGACATGAAAACTAGAGAATCCAACCCATCAGGTGCAATAAGCAAGCAAACAAGATGAACAAAAAATTAATATTTTAAGCATGTAATGGATAAAGTCACAAAGGAAGGCACATGCAAAAGATAAATTCAAAAACTTGCATGAGCCTTAGCTTCTCAAATCAGCCAAAAGGCTTGAGACCAAAACAAGAACCCATCCTTACGTAGGATTTGTAGAAGAGAGGTTGAAGAAAAGAGATTGAGAGATGATGGAGTTTGGCCGAGAACTTTTCCTAGCAACCTTAAGAGCTCATAGTTCTATGTTTTGCTAAAATTATAGTAATGAGAGGAAGCTTAGTATATATAGGTGAGTGAAGTAGAAGCCTTGCATGTTAAGGTAGTAGGTTAGCTTTTCTAAGTTAATAAATAGGATTATATATGAATTAATGATGATAAGATGTGAATTATGTTTATTTGATGCTAATGTGATGTTTTAGGGAGATGTGTAATGTTGGAGGCCTTGTGGTTTAGTGGCTAATAGGCTATACGCATATGGATCCTTGTGGGTGTAACAGAATTATTAGTTTTTTAAAGTTGAAGTGACTAAGGATGCCACAGCTAGTTAGGCGTTCCTTGATGTTTAGTCCAATCTTCTCTTAGAAATTAATGTTGAAAGAGTACTTAGCATTGATCATAACATTATTCATCTTTATAGCATTGATGGTGTGGCAAGCATAGATGTCTTGAGGGATTTGTTTAGGGACCATTTCTAAAGCGTAAGGTTTTCAAAAGGGAGTTTTCATGATACAAGGATAACAATTTGTTTTGTAGCAAAGGCAAGTAAAGAAGAAACTTCGTGTTTTTAGAGGTATTTATAGGTTATGATTTTGGAAACCGAAGAGGTTTTGGCTCCAATTTAAAAAGAAAAGAGAGAAAGAGAGAATGTGTTTGTTGCGCAATAAATACGCTATGATGAGGCATGATTTAGACAATTTTTGATAATTGTGCTAAAGATGGCTACTATAAAGGGACTCAGTAGTATAAACTTAAATGTAAAATCATTGTCAGTTAATGTAGCGAAAGAGTTTGTCTCATGTATACAAAATGCTTATAAACACTTAAGCACAAAAAAAAAACATACGAATATATGTAACGACCTAAAGTTCTTACTAATTTATTTTATGAGTTTTATTCTTAAAATAAGATAATTAGTTGAAGATTAAATTTCATTCATTAATTTACATCAATACACGTCAAAAGTTTTGTAATTTATGCATGATAGAAACTAGATTAACCATGGTAATGCTTTGTATTCGTCGAGAATGCCAAGTCGGTTGCACAAGTTCCTTCGCTCTTGGAGTTATAACAAGTCGGCACCTCAACACAACCCTCTAAGACTCTTCAAGCATACGAACATTCCTCAAGTACCATTTTGTAGTCAACCCATGCAATCTCCAATCTTAATTTCCTCACATACGAATTTATCATAACAATCATCAACCACCTTTGTAACATCCTATTTTTGATATAGTGAAATTATAAAATTATATTAGAAGAATTCATCTCTTCCATTTTTAATTTAGCCAAAATATGAAATAGAATTTTAAATTTTTTGAGAAAAATATTATCTATTTGGTAGATTATATTTTAAAGGTGAGAAAGAGAAAGGGAGACAGAAAGAATTTTAGTTAGTCAAATTAAATTAATTTAAAAATTAAAATAAAATATATAAACTAAATTTCCAAATAGGAAGTAGATTTATGATGTTTTAAATAAAATAAAAATAAAGAAAGGGAAGATTAAAAATAAGAAGTCAGAATATGAATTTTTAGAAAATAAAAATAATTTTTTAGGAATTAAATATGAATAAATAAATATTTTAGGATTTATGGAAAAATTTAGAAATCAAAAATAGAATTATTTAAAATTAAAAACAAAAATTAAAAGAAAAAATAGAAAAAAAAAAGAAAAAAAAAAGAAAAAGAAAGAAAATTGGGAAAGGGCGGACTGGGATTCTGCAACGCCTCTTTTTATTTACTTTTGATAATTAAGAAATTATATTTAGATAACGTTAGTAGATTAAATTTGACATAACATATTAATTCACATAACTTCATTCGAGTATTCTCAACTTAATTATACAAGATAGATAAAGTCATAAGTAAACTTATTATTACATTGTTATAATGTTCTAAGTAACATAATAAAATACTCTGTAGTCACTCTCTAGTACTAATTTGATCTAGTCAGATCTTTCGAAAGGATCTTCTTCTTTTGTAGAGTCTTCTATCTTGAATGCATCATTGGCTTGAATGGATCCCATGGAGGACTATGGAGTCTGAGGTTGTCTTTACGTGGCTGGAACACCAGTGAATCTAGGTGGCAAGGTCTGAGATAAGACTACTGGTAAGTTTACATTATGAAATTGCCAAGGGACTACGATATTAGCAGGTCTGAAGGCAAATCGAACATATCCCACAAACATATCATCTCCTTTGACTTTATCATAGGTCCACCTTCCTTCTAAGGGTATTATGGTCAAGTGAAATAGTGGTTGGAATTCATCTACCATCTGTGTCTAAAAAGGTAGCAGGGTGTATAAGTGAGTCAGTTATCCTCGTGTAACACATACATACAAATAGAGGATAGTTTGTCTAACATAGGCTCTATGTAACATCCCATTTTTCAAATTAATGAAAATATTATTATTTCAAATATAAATTTATTTAGCAAATTTAGGAATATTAAAAAAATAAATAAAATCCAATATATACTTTAACAAGTAAATAAAATAAATAGAATATATGAAAAGACATGGAATTGGGAATTTAAAAATCAAGAAAATTAGAA
>JAMLFT010007881.1:0-14315 GCA_026544285.1 Pachyrhizus erosus | reverse complement strand
TAGTTTTATCATTAGTAATTAATTATAAAACAAATTTTCTTATTTTAAATTCTTAATTTTTTATTGAGACTAAACTTTAATTTTCTCCTTTTAAATATTCTGGAGATTATTTTTTATTCATCACTAGTAGTTTTGTCTAATTATTTTTCTTTAACTTATCATTTTAAATTTATTTTTTCTAATTATTACAGTATTTATTTCTAAATTCTTTTAGGAAAATATTTATTTGGTTAAATAAATTAAGATTATAATCTATCTATGTCTGAAAGTCTAGTGAACAATATTTATATTTTAAATTTAAAAGTAGGATATTACAGTTGGTATTCAAATGATTCTAGCCATGAAACTCTCCAGAATTATTGAGGGAAGTCAAGAATCGATCATAAACAAAATCTATGTTTTTCAAAGATATTAATTTCCATACAAATGTAATGAAAAATGCTTGATTTCAGTCAGAAATGATTTAAATTTCTTGAAATGAATCTAGAACAAGAAGAAGGCAACAAAATGGAAAATTTAAAACTATCTTTGAACCACTAGGAAACTTTGTTCCTTCTTGTTGAAGAATAAATGGTTAAATGACCATTTTGCCCTTACGGTAAAATTACCAAAATCCCCTTGGCCAAAAATTTAAAATTTTGTTGTTTTTGTTAATTTGACTTAGGAAATGGATAGTAAACCTATTTCATAATAACACTGGACAAGTTTAAAGTAATACTAGAATAGAAAGAAATAAGAAATCATCAAAATATTCTTTTTTTTGTAAAAATAACCAAAATGACCTTAGTTTCACTTCTTTTGAAAATTATGATATATTGAGCATTTTTGGATTCTAGAAAAGATACAACATTAGAAAACTATTTTGATAGGAATTGTTGAAATAAAAAAAAATTTTGAAACTGTGAAATGACCAAAATACCCTTCTTGATGAAAATGACCAAATTGCCTCTAAATTAAACTTACAATATAGAAATATCATAACTTTTCTATAAATTGGTAATGACTATTAATTACTGATAATGTGGAAAGGAATTTATAATATTAGTTATCAGAGATAAGTAAAATTACCAAAATACCTTTATATACTTAAAAATGATAAAATTTACCTTACGCTTAAAATCTTTGTGAAATAATTATAATTATGAAAGAATAACAAACAAGACATTCTACAAAAGAATGTATGAAATTATTTCTTAATATACTTTCAAGAATACCCTTATATAATTTTCAAGGAATTAAGACAATACCAAAATATTTCCTCTTGATGATGTGTTAATATCATATGCTATGATTATTGATATTACTAAAGTATTTATGAAGTTTAATATTAATCATGATCTGATTTAATGTGAAATGTTTTATGATTGTCTATAAAAAGGAAGAATTTGAAATAACAAACACTAGGAGAGCAAACAAATGGTTACCAAAAATATGATAAGTCTCTCAATGAAATGATCCCTCCCGTAGAATAATATATAGCAAGAAAGCCAAAATCATTAATGATTGGCCAATTGATATCATTGCAAATAAATTGTTTAGACAGGATATCACATTAGATGATGTGAGTTGGATCTTGTACTTGGAGACTTGATCATGAAGAGGTAGGAAATAACCATCAATAGTAATTCATGTGAGATAATAAGATTAGAGAAATGCAATGGGTTGGCTACAATAGTTACCTAAGGAATGTATGTAGATTGTGGAAGTCCTTGGAGGTGTATAGGTGCTAAGTTTGTGAGTCGCTCTAAAAGAGGGTTACACTAAACCAACTTGGCAAGCTTGACGTGCAGAACATTACCAAGATCGATTGAGAGTATCTAACTCTTTGTACCGGATCATAATATGTATTCCCAATTATTACTCAAATTGTAGTTATGGAATGAATGATACTTTCGCCTAAGCCCTTTGGAGTTGGTAGGAGGAACAGCGAAGGACCTTAATATGCTAATAATAAATTAATAGGAAATGTAGCGGTGAGATGAGAGTAAGCACAAGTATTGACAGGTATGCATTTGTTTGTGCTTGATGGAGAATAGGTGACTCACTCCTAAATACCCCAAATTTTTTAGGAGAAGATGTTTGATGAATTTGATCCCCTATTCCACTTGTATATTTTGCCATTATACGAAAGATGAACACGAGATCCATTATATCAACTTGATACCTACACAGGATTTTTCTGTTTCACCTTCTTTTCTCCTAACCCTTCATCATTTGTCTCACCTGGACAGATTGATCTTCAAATAATCCTAACGCAAACAACACCACCTAGATTTTTTGACTCTACTCTAGGCAATCCATCACCTCCCAAACGCAGGCAGTCATTAAACCTCAATCAATATTCTACCTCAACTCCTGCACATACTTCTAGACCACCAAGTAAAGAAGAGTCATTGAAAGAAGAGGATCCTTCAGAATGCTTCGAATGAAGGAAAGATGGAGAAGAGCTGATATCATGAAACCCACTTTTGTTATGTAATAGTAAATAGAGCGAGTTAAGTGTGGTTGTACTTTTTGAACTCTAATGTTTTAATGGAAGTTCTATTAGTTGTGAAAATTTATTCTCATCTATTAAAAAATAAACTAATACAAAATAGGGTTGTTACATTAGTAATTATAGGGCTATTAGTGGGGTACTTATAGATAATTCATATGATAAAGATGAGGTGTTGATGAAATGGAACTTCCAAAAGATTGACTTCTTTGGCTTGACCCTCCACTATGTTGGAGAGGTTTCTAATAGGCTTTCTATCAATGGTTGAAACCCTTTTAAGAGTGTCTTTGTGGGCCTCCGGACCTCCATTGGGTTGGTCTCTCCTTGGTATCTTCTTCGTAGATCCCACATTTACTCATGAGGGTGGGAAAATCCATAATTTACAAGTAGCCTATTACTTGTTTAATTTCCGATTGTAATACATTCTCAAACTAAGAACATATCGCTTGTTCATCTTCTGCTCCAAAGTATGGCCAAAACTTTAACAACTCATCAAATTTGGTCGCATATCCTCCTACGGTTATGTTTCCTTGTTTTAATTCCAGAAATTCTCTAGCTTTGCATCGCGAAAGTCAGTAAAAAAATATTTGTCAAGAAACTTCTGTTTGAATGCCTCCCATGGAATAATGTCTCCAATTTTGGGTAAGGTGGGTTTTGTGATACACCACTAGTTTTCTGCTTCCCTAATGAACATGAAGGTGGAAAAATTTACTTTGTGCTCTTCCTTATAGACCACTACACCAAAAATCTTTTCTATCTTCGACAACTAGTGTTGAGCTCCTTCTAGGTCAAAAGAGCCTCTAAATTTTGGAGGATAATTTCTCTTGAAAGTAGTTAGACCCCTATATTTAACTGGTTCATCATCTCGGTTCTGAATCGTCCTCTCTAGTACTTGAGTCATATGTTCTAGCAGTCTCTGTGTGGTGGTGTTAGTTGGTATGCCTACTATTATTACCTGAAATCACCACAGGTATCCCACTGGTTTTATCAGGATAAGTTCTTGGTTATTATGCATTCTTCCTAACACAATACAAATATTCTTAACAAACAATTTTCACCTAACAATGTCGTCTATTACACATATAGTTAGATCCAAACAATTTGTTCACGTGATTATCACTTGTCATCAACATGTCATCACACAATCTATCCTACACTATTGCTCTAATAGTGTAAGATTCAAACAATGTCATTAGCACATACATGGTTAAGTCCATACCACAAGCTAGGTAGAATGAACTACTCTAATACCACTAATGTAACACCCTCTTTAATTTATTAGTTTTTGAAATGGTTCGATTGACTTATTAATATTAATAGGAGTTAAGCGCCTAAATTCGTCTTAACATAAAAAATTGAAAATACGTTTTCACCATCACTTTCTAATGAATGACTATAGTTATTTAAAAAAATGTCTTATAATTCTTTTTCTTTATTCTTGAAAGTTTAGTTTTGAAGTAAGAAAAAATATTCGAATAATAATAATGTAACATGCAAACAACAATGATAATATTCTCAAACATCCCATTTAAGTGAAATTGAATAAACGTCTTTATTAAGCATTTAAATTATATAAATAAAAACTTTTGTAACCATACTAATAAATGCATTCGTAGTTCATTCAATCGTGAATCAATAACAACATATATATCGTCACAAAAGTCCACATGTATTTTCGAGTTTTTGACTTACTTTAGGTGAATGTCTGTTGCCTTCTCTCCTGCTAGAAATTACCTTTAACTACCAAGGCCTATACCCATAATCCTACTAAGAACTGCATCAGACATCTAGAAATTACCTTGCTCATTATCATCTGAAAGTGGGGGTTATAGGAGTGAGCCATCCATTCTCAAACTCATACAAATACGAACTAATCTATTTTAAAGAATATTTATTATCGTATAATCTCTTGATACCATGTCGTGCCTAGATTGTCTACTATTTGTATTTTAGGACTGCTCGATGCCTCCACCTATTTCTACCTTTGAGAGGACTTCGACGAACATAATATTTATCCACTATTTGCACTTCTTTGGTGACAATCGGGAGTACATACCCTATTTGGTACATCAAATCTAGATACTCTTAACCGAGTCATGGTAATGCTTCACTTTGTTGGGCATGCCAAGCCAGTTATGTGAATCTCTCTAATCTTAGAGTCATCACAACTTGACACCTTATACTACCCCTAAAGACTTACAGAGAGCCTACGGACATTCCTTAGACACCTATTGTAGTCAACTCGTGCAATACTTCTATCTTAGTTCTCACACTTGAAATTTTTATTCTATTCTCGTCAACTACCTCCTCCACCTTTTTGCAACCAATTCTCCATATTTCAGGTACTATTTGAATGCCAAATACTCTAATGATCGTGATTATTTTCTTTTCACAATATATTCAGTTTGTCGAATAATTTCTGGAAAGATTAGACTCTTGCATTTTTGTAAGATTCTTGAGTCCTAATGAAAATTAACTCTCGAGACAAATTGCCAACTAAATCCTAGTAGCATTCCTAGTTTACCGCTTTCTTAAAAATTTTGTCCCTAAATACACCTAACCATGTTCTTTGTTAGAACATGTCCTAATAATTCCCTCTCTTCTAATAATAGAGGTAAATCGTAAACAAATTTAGTTCTCAATTCCGTGTTTCTACAATCAGGAATAATAACTATTTATGAAGGATCACAAATTCAATGAAAAGAATCAACGAAATAGATAGAAAATAAAAAGTAAGGGTTTTGTTTATTTCCTAGTAATCACAACTCTCATAAATCCTTATACTGGCTAGTATTTAAGTCAAGGTTTATCAACTTAGATAGGTTGTTGAGTTAATTACTCCTAATTGTTTACCTAAATTAAGTTACTTCATTTTAATGATTTTCCTTATTAGGATAATCTAATCATTTTCTAATTTTGTTAATCTTTTTCTCGCTCCCTTTCTTTCTCTCTCACTCTCACCCTCTCTCTCTCACTCTTTCTCTTTCTCTCTCTCTTTCTCTCTTCCTCTCTCCCTGTCTCTTTACCAATTCTTTTCTTCCTCCACTGCAATGCTTCTCTGGTCCCTTACCCAGACTCCTTTCATTTCTCACCTTTGCTGACTTTACTCTTTCTTTCCTTCCCCCACCCCTCCTCCTCTCTTATTCCTAATATCTCCTTCCCTGTTAGTCTAAGATGGCTTAAAATGCATTTAACAGTTGAATCATCACAACCACAATTCAGTTTCGAATTCCAATTTTCAGATTTTGATTTACAGCGACATTCACAACATTGTTATATCATTCTAAGTAATAATCGAATTCCTTTCAACAAAATTTCTATTCTATTTCGAAATAGTAACACTATACCACATCGAATGATAAAGGTTGCTAGAGAAGAAAAATTTGAATTTGATTATTCGTGCTAATGTTTCATCAAATTAAAGGTTCAAAATATAATTAATATCTTTACAATGTAGTTAATAGAGAAAAATCGAAGAATAAAGGCTTCTCTTACTTGGTTTAAGCTTTCCCATGAAAGGATTTCAAGCTTTCCAGGGACGGTCTATTTTTTAGTTCCACTACTTTGTTTGTACTAATTTTTAACGAAAAATGAAGCTAGGCAATTTTCGAATATGTCTTTGCAATAAGATAGAAAAATGGCTTTGAATTGGATAGGGAATTCTCAGTTTAAACTTCTCTATTCCTCGTCATCTACCTTCATGAAATTTGCTCCTTTATATAGCGTTTCCTCTTTTAGTTCTTTGTTTATTATATTCGTGAAGCATGGGCGTGGGTAGCTAGTCTAGGAGTAGGGGTATAGGCTACAAGAAAGCTAGTTGTAGGAAGGAGGTAACTCGAGGAATAAAGAGTTGTGTCATCCTTCACTGGCGGTTCAAGCGTTTTCATTTATACATCAAAAAAATTAAAAGCGATAAAAATATCATCGAACATACTCTGGCTCAGCGATTAAGACGCTGAGCCTAGAGTGTCAGGTTACCTCCTCAAGCCTGTTTGAGGCGCTTTTGATTTTTGCTTAATTTATTTTCTTTTGATTTTTATGAGGATAGCTTGTATACTTATTACTTCCTATCATAGACGTGGATGGGCCTAACAATCTGATGGTCAAGCACGTTCCCCTTCTCCTCTACCGCAGGTCACGGGTTCGAACTTTGCTTCCCCTTCTTAGGCTATTTTCCCTTTTTTATACATTCTCTCACTATTATAAGTTTTATTTTTGTTTTGCCTGATAAGCTTCAACTAGCTTTGCAGCCTAGTTGGTGAGCGCCTTTCCTTCTTTATTTAGGGGTTTGGGTTTGAATCCCAACCACTTTTTCTAATTTTTTTCAATTTTTTTAATATTTTGTTTACATAATTATTTAATTTCTATTTCCTAGTTTTTATTATTCTAAAAATCCTAGAAATTCAATTATATTTTCTTCTTTATTTTACATATTTTTTCTACCAATGTTATTCCTTTATTTATTTATTTCTAGCTTAAATAATTATTTATATATATATATATATATTTACATATATTTTTAATTTTAGAAGAAATCTTTATAATTGAAATTTTATACTTCTATTTATATTTATGTTTATTTACTAATTATTTCAAATAAACATCTCCTTAAATTCTTCTAGTTTAAATTATTATTGGTTTCTAATTAAACTATTTATTACATAAATAATTTCTACAGTTAATAATTTAGGTATATAAAAATATTTTAGTATAACTAACTCATTTTCAACATCAACATTAACACTAATGAAATATAGATATCATCAAAAATAATTCTCTTTACTAAAAATTTATAATATTTATTTTCATTATTTGTTACTTTTCTTTTAATTACTAATATTTCAATTATTTTATTTTATTTAAGTTTTTATTTTATCAGTACGTTACATTATGGCCACTCGATGCCTCCAAAATTTTCTATCTCCAAGAGAACTTACACGAAACGTATTATTTAATCCAAGATTTTCTTTCTAGATGACGATCGAAAGTACGTACCTTGTTTGGTGCATCAAATCAGGATACTTGTAACATCCTAACTTTTGATATAATTATAAATTTAAGTATTTTTATTTATCTCTTTTTCTATTCATAATTTAATTTAGTTAAAATAGGATTTAGGAATTTAATTCCTATAAAGAAGATATCATCTACTGAATATTGTTTAGAGAAAAAGAGAAAGAAAAAGTAATAGAAAGAAAAGAAACATTTTATTTAGTAAAAATTTAAAAATTTAAAATGGGAAATATAAATTTATTTCCAAAATAGAAATTTAAATTTATAATGCTTTAATAAACTAAAAATAAGGGAAGGGAAGAATATAAAATGAGGAGAATTAGAAGAAAATCATAATAGAATTTTCTAGATTGAAAAATAACTTTTTGAATTAAACATAATTCAATAGATATTTTTAGATAAAATAAATAAAATTTTATTAAATAAAATAAAATATTGGGAAGAGAAATTTTAAATTAGTATAAGAAAAATATAATTAAGGTTTAGGGATTTTTGAAAGAATTTAGAAATTTAAAATGGAATTAATAAAATTAAAAACATGAAATTAAAAGAAAAGAAAAGAAAAAAGAAAAAAGAACAGAAAAGAAAAGGGAAAAGAAGGGAATACGGAAGACCACTATTGTTGTTATTTTTATAAAATAAAATATACTTAAGCTAAAATTGAAAACACGTTGCCGCCATTGAAGCTGCTCACTCAGCTTCAACCTCAAGCACCTCCCTTTTACGACGTCATCCTACGCTGCCACCACACGACTCCTACATTAGATAACTTGCCTATACCCTACGCATCCTTAAACACAAAGCGAAGGAGCCATGGAGGCCTATAAAAACCCCATCAAATTCGAAATTGAAAATGAAAACCATGAACTTCATCTTCCACATTCTCCTCATTCCTTCATTCTCGTGACTCCATATTAGTTTGGGTAGCTTTGGAATCGGATATACTTTGTTCCTGTCAAAGAAATTTGAAGAATTGCTCAAATCAAAAGTTAGCAATATCATCAAAAAACTCAACCCTAGGTAGGAGGAATTATCTTTTCTTCAATTTTAATTGCTTAAAACATTCTCTACTATTCGAATTTGGTTTTCTAAAAAATTGGTAAACAAAGGTTGTCAAATGCATGAAAAATAGTGTGAATTGACAACTTCAAATTAGCAAATTCGAAGCTTATCAAATTGGTCCATTTATATCGATTTTGATCCAATTGTTATTACTATAAGCTTTGTACCTGACTTTCAAAGGATTTTGAATAAATAATTCTTCTAAATTGTTAAAAGAAGTCAAAAATCACTAAAAACCAGAAACACGTTCTTCATTCTGATAAAAAATTAAAATTTCTCAAATTTTCAACAAGTTAAGGAATAATAGGTGAATCCGAAGGTCTTGAGGAAGTAGAATTTCATTAACCATGGTTGAGAGGTAGAAAGGATTAGGATTAGATCATTTTGAATGTAGTTTTGAGCCAGAAGAAACCTTTGATCCAGAGGAAGAAGATGAAGAAAAAGTCAAAATGACCATTTTGCCCTTAAGGTAGCAAAGTTACTAAAATGCCCTTGAGCTAAAACTTTTAATTTTTTTCCATTTTCCTTACCTAAATTTTTTAAAAAAATAAACTTAAAATGATATCTCTGACTTATATCTGATTTTTTTTCACAAATTCAAAGAATTACATAAAACTTATTTTTCTAAAATTACCAAAATACCCTTAAAAGAGAAAATTTGAAATTTTGACCCCTTTTGATCAATGAATTACGAGAAAGGTTATCAGAATCTATTTAAGTATAAAGCATAGGACACTTATACCATCTTAGAAATTTAGAAATCCTTAAGAATAAAATTATATATCCAAATGACCAAAACACCCTTAGGCTC
This sequence comes from Pachyrhizus erosus, assembly GCA_026544285.1. Classification (NCBI taxonomy): domain Eukaryota; kingdom Viridiplantae; phylum Streptophyta; class Magnoliopsida; order Fabales; family Fabaceae; genus Pachyrhizus; species Pachyrhizus erosus. The sequence goes on along the minus strand of JAMLFT010007881.1, from coordinate 4,935 downwards.
TAAAAACAAAATTTTATCATTGTTTAGTCATTCCAAACTCAAGAAAAATAGTCTAAACCCTTTTTAGCATTACTAGGAATTGTCATGAAAACTTATGAGCGAAAAAGGTGAAGGAAAGGTCATTAAAGGGACAATTTTATAAAATGACCAAAATGCCCCTAGATTGAATAATAGATTTTTATCACAGGTTAGATCTCCTAAAATTCAGGAAAAATAGTTTAAAATACTAGGAACCTATATAACAAATTATGGGTTAAAATATGAGGGAGAAATCCCTAAAAGGACAAATTTTTGCAAAAGACCAATATACCCTCCTTAAGCAAATTTCTAAAAGTACTCCCTTTTCAGTAAAATCTTCCAAACTAAGACTAATAGAGATGCAAAGCCTCCTATATAACTTCTTCCACATAAATATATAGATAAAAAGAAATTTGTGGAAGAAAAGGTGAAAAATGATCATTTTTCCCTTACCTTGTTATTTGGATATGAAGTATATTGTGGATTATTGTGATTATTGGTTATGTAGTTAAATGTGTTGAATTGATGATGTCAATATGATTTCACACCTCCATTATTAGTGGAAGGTAAATATTCCCGATGACTGTCCATTTGAGACAATAAATTCTGAAATAACCTTAAGATAAATGATGAATTAAGAAATGTCAAACAATAATGACACGGTCTAGAATGACTTGATATAAAGACAAATGTATCCATGGATATTTGAACTTGTCACCAGTACCAAGATAGGATGATCAGTAGAGATGGCAGATGGAATAAGGAAGGTAGATAGAACTAAAAATCATGGCGAGTGAGAATTAAGGATCAAGAATGCAACGATTGACTACAGAGGTACTTGAGGAATGTATTCAGGCTTTGGTGAGACCTTGGGAGTAGATAGGGTGCCAAATTGTGAACCATTCAAAATGAAGAGGGTGTCACAAAACTGGCTTGGTGTCCCCGACAAAGCGGAGCATTACCAAGATTCGCTTGAGAGTATCTTGGACTGAGTGCCAGACAGGAGAGATGACTCTACAAAATAAGAGGATCCTTCTAAAGGATCTGATTATATCAAACTAGTACTGGAGAAGGATTAAGGAGATATTTTTGTTGGTTATGTAGAACATTATAATGATGTAATAATAAGTTTACCTATGACTTTATTTATCTTGTTTAATTAAGTTGTAAGAACTTAGAATGAAGTTATGTGGATTGACCTGTTATTGTCAAATTGTAATTCTCCTATCCAGATAAGTTTTTAAATTTTACTTGTGCTAAAGTTATCTAAATACAATTTCTGAAATATTAAAAGTAAATAAAAAAGGGTGTTACAATACTCTCAACCAAATCATGGTTATGTTTCGCTTTGTTAGGGATACCAATTTGGTTATATGAATTCCTCTAATCTTAGATTCGTCAGAACTTGACACCTTATACTACCTCGAAGGACTCACAAACAACCTATGAACACTCCGTAGATACCTACTACAGTCAACCCGTGTAATACTTCAATCTCAATTCTAACATGTGATTTTGTCATATCATTCGCCAACTTCCCCCTCCATCTCTATAATTGAGTCTTCATTTCAAGTACTAACACAATGCATGTTATCAAATGAGGCTTACCCTTATGATTAACCAACCTTTCAAGCTCTCACATATACTTCTTATACAAATCAGGCTCTTGCCTTTTTTAAAAGCTCAAGTTCCGATAAAGTATAAACACATAGAAAGCCATCATCCATATTGGGACTCGTTGCCATCAAGAATTCTCACACACTTTTCTATCCTATTTCTCCTATTAAAACTCAGTCACTTATAGACACTCAATGTAATGACCACATTTTCATTACTAAAGCACACATACATAAGAGACTTCTTTCATTAACTAAACAAAAGTCATGAGTACATCATTAACAATACAAAGAGAAAATTCTAAACTTTGTTTCCCAAATCTTCGAAGGGATCCTCTTCCTCGGGGGAATCAATCTTGGGAGCAGATCTGACCACTCTATGTCTAGTATGGCTCGAGGAAGAGTTGTTGGGACGTCTCCTCCTAGGATGTGATGGGAAACCAGGAGGTGATTCAGACACTTGTGGTAGTTCCACCTGAGTTAGTACAATAGGAAGATCTATATGCCCATAGGAAGTGGGAGCAAACGGAGCTGCATGGAAGAAAGTAAAACGGACATATCCTGTATAGGTATCTATTTGATATAATGAATCCCTTGTCCATCGCTCACACAAAAAAGTGATAAATAAGTGGAATAACGGGCAAAATTCTTCAGACATCTTTTCTTGAAAGGGTTAGTGTAGGAGTGAATCTTCAATTCTGAAATAGTCATACAATATAGGCGTACCGAAAAACATATACTCTCAATCTCACCGTTTCGTGCCCTATTTAGTAAATTACTAACGTATTTAGGGATCCCTCACTACCTCTTTACTTCTACTGCCAGAGGACTTAAGCGAATCGTAATATTGAGACCATGAGTTGCAATATTTTTGGGTGACGGTCAGGAGTACATATCTCAAGCTGGTACATGGCTTAGATACTCTCTACTGAATTTGGTAATGCTCTGCTTTGTCGGGATTACCAAGTCGGCTTTGTGACTCTTTAATTTGGGCAGTTCACAAACTTGGTGCCTAAACACCCCCAAGGACTTCCACAACCTGCATATATTCCTCAAGTACCTTCTGTAGTTAACCCATTGCATTTCCTCCATTCTTTAATCTCACTCTCATTCTGTTTATCCATCCTTACTTCTACCAATCAAGTCTTCTAGGTACTAGATCCCTAGAATCTTCTAATTTGAAGATTCTTGCTTCTTACTTGACCGTTACTAGATTTGTCTCTAACCTGAGGGGGATCTCTTCTATTTATGAAGACTTATCTATCTATTCATTTCTTGAATTGAGATAATATTAATTGTCTTTTTTCTATAATTTTTGGTGTCTTATTTATTTTGTTTAACACCAAAGAATGTTCATTAAACACTTATTTTTTCACCAATATACTTATTGGATTTTTATGTCAGAAAGTTACTCTTACTTTTCAACCTTAGATTTAAATCATTCTTTGAAGAACCCTTATTCTTTTGAGTTAAATATCCAAGTATCCTAGCCATAGAGTTCTCGGGACTTTTCGATAGGGCTTCTTAGAAAGAAATTATGATTTAATTAAGTCTAAGGGTATTTTGGTAAAATTCTGAAAAATCATTATTTCAACCTTGTTTTTAGGAATTGTACCTTTAATGCTACTAGGAAATAAAATAATTTACATTTCCTAGTAAACAGATTGTTTTCTGATAATAAAATTAATTTTTAATGGACAACTTAAGTAATGTAAAATCTAAGGGCAAAATAGTCATTTTCATAATATAATTTTATTTTTAATGATTTTTCAATTTAAAATTTTTTTTATATACCTTAGGAAGTGTGATGAAGGGGCTTTGAGGTTGTTCTTAACTTTTTATTTCCAGATTGAGTCTAAAAATGACTTTTCTTCAAAAAGGGGTATTTTTGGAATTTTGTAAAAATAATTTTTATTTTTACCAATTTCAACAAAATAAAATTTTTGATATGTTACTCCCCTTTATTATAGTCTCGGGGTAAATTTTTAGAATTTTTAGAGATCATTAGAGGCCTAAATTATTCAAAAATAGATTTAAAATAAATTAAAAAGAAATTTTTGAAGGGAAGGGTATTTTGGTAATTTGTTCTTCAACCTCTAGAAAGGATTTTCGAATCAGAGATTTTTGAATTTGGGTATTTTCTTTCTGGTCATGTTTAAGCCAAATTAACCTTACAAAAGACTTCCCTGAATCAAGACAAACATATTCTGGGTTTAATTTGAACTTAAACACTCTTTAATGGCCAATTGAAATCGATTTTTCTTTCGTTTGAAAACGAGAATTTTTCTTTTGATTACAGAAAATTCATGGAGTTTCAGAGTGTAAAACTTTGCAGAAATCAAATATAGCTATTATAGAATAGTTTTGTAATCTAAATTAGAAGAAAAGAAGACTCCTCCTACCTTAATTCGAAGTTTTGATTTTCTTCAATGAAGGCTTGGTTTACCTCTATAAATTCATGCTCCTTTGCTTATTTCTTCGATTTCTCTACGCCAACAAGTTTCTGGGCATTCTATAAAGCGTTTGGGACTAGTTTGGATCAATTTGGAGGTGTGTGGAGGATTTTTCAAAGAGAACTGAGCTTTCTTTAATGGCGGATTCGAACTTGGCTTCCATGGCATTTTATAGCTATTCTGATCGCCTAAGATATTGTATTTTATTCGTCTATGCCTACAGTAGCTTTGCTAAGTCACAAGGCTCATTTTCTGAGCTGGGGCAGCGATTTCCAAAGTTCTCGAAGCTTTGTTAATGGCGGTTCGTTGAAGGAAGAAGAAGAAGATAGGAATGGAATATAAGATTAAATAAATCCTTAAGTGCTAGCAATGGGCCTAGCGGTCTCAATGACAAACCTTACTCCTCTAACTCTCTCAGCGCCTAAGGGGAACGGGTTCGAATCCTAGCCAACCCCTTTTGAACTTTGTTTTATTTTTAAATTAACCACGTGTCTTATTTCTTTTATATTTGCTAGTTGCTTAAACTGCTACCCCACTACCCACGTGGGGTAGCTTAGTTGGAAATCATGAGCCTTATCTCTTCACGGACTGGGGTTTAAACCCCAGCTCCGCCTTCTTCTCCTTTCCATAATTTCTTCTTTTTTTTCTTTTATTATTTATTTTTCTATTTTTCTATTTTTATTTTTTATAAATTTATTTTTATTTCTAAAAATTCCAAAAAAAATATTATATATTCTTTTCTAAATTATTTTAATTTTTGTAAGTTCAAAATTGATAAATAAAAATAAATATATGTAAATCTTTATTTTTTGAATATTTAATAATTATTTATTTATTAATTTTATTTC
>JAMLFT010007880.1:0-14316 GCA_026544285.1 Pachyrhizus erosus | reverse complement strand
CCGATCTAATTTTACCTTCAATAAATTAATTTAGTATATTTTACTTTTAATATTTAAGAAATTTGTAAATTTTATATTTCATCATTTATCTATTACTTGTCCTAAAAAAAATAAGAGTAAAATACACAAAAAGTAAAAAATTGAAGGTAACATTCATCGTAAAATAAAATAAAAAATTGATAGTAAAATTTATCAAAAAAGAAGAAAGTTAAGGATAAAATTTGTCAAACAGTTAAAAGTACAAATGTATAATTGTCTTACGTCAACTCAAATAATTTACAAGTTTCTTAAAAATAAAATATTGATTTTGTATAAGTGAAATTCATAAAAAATAAAAGATTGAAAATAAAATTTACAATTAAATCATAAATTTATCATCTGTATCAATTTGTTATTGAATTTACACAGTTATACATGACCTAATTTCTATTTATAAAATGTCAAACCCAACACAAGGCAAAACGAATTATGATTACACCAAATATTTTGTTTGTAACATGATCAAGCCCGCATGAAAAACAGTGTGCATCATACCCCTAAATTTGAATTACAGTAAGTCTATTGAAAAAAAATGGTATATTCTATTTATATTGACTGGTCTATGTTTCACACACCAGGAACACCTTTCTTTTTTAAACAATCATGTAATTTAGTGTAGGATCCTAAAAGATGAAGTTGCCATTTTCAAAATTTTAGTTTGTTGTTAATAATTATTTCATTGAATTGGTAGGGAGAGATAAATTATTTTTTTTTAGAAAATCAATATTCAATAATGAACTAATTGGTTATCAAAATTTCAATAAGTTGATAAAGTAAAATAAAACAGAGTCTAATATTTGATAACTTGCATGTTTGAGATTTTGTTCATCTTTTTAAAATGAGATAAATGTAAGTACATTTATAAACACTATTTGAATATAGAGACTTTTTATTTTATTTTAAATTATCTTGAATTAAAACATCATCACTCCACCCAATATTTTTTATAATAAAAAGAAGTGATGAATCTTTTGACAAAAATCACTCTTAGCATAACTAGAGCACTATTTGTGTTACTTTCAAAATTAGAAAATGAATGATAAGTTGCCAACTGTCAATCTGCCTAATCACAGGCACATTTTATTTTTGGTTGGTCATTGGCATATGTCAAATGTGAAGAAATTAGATGCCTAAAAAATAGACTTAATTTTTGTTTCATTAAGTGAGAAACAAACAAAAAGCAAAATTGGTAACGAAAGGGTCTAAGTAGGATGAGAAGGACATATGGGCACACATTCTTTCGGCGCAAAAGTTGCAAAAAGTGTAGTTAAACAATTATGAAACAAATCTCTGTTTACTTTTTTTTTTATTTTCTTAATATTATTCTCAAAATTATTGGAACTATGATCTTATTTCTTTTTACTTAATCATTTTTATTTAATTAATTAATGTGTTAGCTATCTTCTCTCATCTTCGTTAGAGAAAAAAATTATCTTATTAATTTATAAATTTTATTGTAAAGTAATTAAAGATACTTTTGTAAAAAAAAAAATTTATACAAGAGATATTTTAAAAAATTTGACCAGAATTCCACTAATTATTTCTGATGTTTTTCATGTCTTTCCTTGACTTAAAAAAATAATTTAAAAAGAATTCTATAAAAAGATACAATTAAGTTTTTAACAAACAAAATTTTTTCATTTAGGTACATTATATTAAATGTTTGATATGCAAATTGTATATGTCATTACTTTATACTAAAGAGATTATCTATTAGTATAATACATCATACAGTAAATTTAAAACATTTATACTAATAATTTAATTTTATTAAACAAAAATTATACTCGTAGGTCATTAATTAAGCGCTAAATAGTATATTTTAATACACTAGTTACATAAATATTCTAATTCATATTATTAATTAATTATAAGTTAATCCTCTTTTAAAAGATAATTATAAAAAAATTGCACTATGCATTCTAATTAATTTTTTATTACTCAACTTTGTTTTTATTAAGACAATTGAACAAGTATCATCTTTTATTTTAGAATATCCAGTTCTAACACCAAACATTATTATTAACAAGAAAGTTACATATATTTTTTTATTTTACATGTGGCCCTTAAAACTTTTATATAAATAACAATGTATAAGAAATGCAATTGTAGTTTTTTAAAATAAAATGTGTAATAAACACTAATTAACCACGTTTCTAAATCAAAATATTTCAAACAATTTTTTGAAAATAAAATTTATTTTAATGTAAATCAACTGGGTAAAACAATTTTAGAAATGGTTCTGTGACACACGTATCGTTTTCTAATATATAACAAAATTATAAACTTACATCTATTTATCCTCAGAGGCTAAGTTACGGGTGTATATTACCAAAAGTTATACTTTATACAATTGGTTTGAAATTTAAGTCCTTTAATTAAGATTTGAAATTCATTATCCAATTTGGATATGGAGTCTCAATTAAAAGAACTATTTTATCTCAAAATGGTGGAAGGAGGATTAACCGGATGCCAAATAAAAATTTGAGATAGCTCCAAATTATAAAAAATATATATATATACTGTATTACTTAAGCATACTTTTAAAATTTGAAGTTAATTCAAATATTAGATATATTTATTAATTATATGTTTATTTGTTATAGTTAATTTCACATAAAAACGTACTAATTAATAAAGTGCTTTAAATTTGTATATAATATTCATAATTTTGAATGATAAAATTAAAACCCAATTACTTTTTTCATGATTATCTCATTAACTAGCAAAAGAACAGAAAAGCAAGGAAGGAGAGAAAACCAGCAATGGTATATAACGAAAAAGGGAAAATACAAATGGAAGAAGGAAGAAAAAGAGAATGCTTAGGGCTTGTTTAATTTCGTTTTCATTTTTCTATTTTAAAACTATTTTTTAAAACAGTTATCCTTTACTTATCAATCAATTTATCATAAGGCTATTAAATTTTAAAAGTTGTTTACAAAAGAAGTGATTAAAAACAGAAACAATTGAATGATGTTACCCTTTTCACTTCTCCATGGTAGTAAATGGGAAAAAATAAGTTGAGGTTGAGAGAGGTTAATCGTTTATCTCTGCATTTGTGAAATTTTTTTCAGATTAATATACACAATAAAAAGTAGAAAGAAGAAAAAAAATATATAGCATTTGCAATAAGCTAGGCTCATGGAGTGACACAGTTACTAGATGCCACGATTGAATCCCAGCACCTATTTCCATTTTAATCTAACTAAAAAATTTATTTCACCAATGAAATAATTTTTTTATTTTTTATTTTTGAAACCAAAAACAGATTTTAAAAATGAAAATCAAACACAATCTTCATTAGTCATTCTTTTTCTTTTTTTTGACATACAAGTAGTATGTTTCTCATGAATCAATCTTGTTTAAACTAAATAAAATTATTGTGAATAATGAACTTTTTTTTCGTATGCCATAATTACATACTCAAAAATTATAACTTAAAACTAATTATTAAGTTGAAATAAAATCAGGTCATACACTTATTAATAATAATAATAATAATTTATAAAAAAACATTTGTTATTCATGTTTAATTGAAAGAAAAAAAACTAATTATAATTTTGGTATGACATTTCTCTTATAAAAGACTGAAAATACACTAATTTTGAAGTAAAGTATGTAAACAAATTATAATTTTTTAATAAACAAAATTAATAATGTGTAATAAATTATTTAGTATTTAATGATTATGAGAGAGAGAGAGAGAGAAGATATCAGAGGAACTCGAAATAGATCATATGCCACGTCAGCATAGTATATTTGGTGCCTCTGCCACTTGGCAGCGCCACCACGTTTCTTCTTCACTCACTCATTCAGTCTTTCCCTACGAAATTATCCTTACAATTTAGTAATTAAGCAAAAGCCACATCACTATATAATTAATTAATATCCAAATAAAATAATGGTTTTCATTGCTTTAGGAAACCAAAGTATGCTTAACTTTGTTAGCTATCATTATTAAAAACATTTCATTTTTTCCTTTTTTTTCATATGAAGGAAGTTGAGAAAAAAAATAGAAATTTAGCTTAATTGATTAAATAGTTTCTAAATCAGTTTTTAAAATTGTAACTATTATTTATTTTAATAGTTCAATTTATAAATTTTTATTTAATCTCTCATTATGTTCAATGAGTGTAGTTTGATTGACAAAATATATCCTTGAAGAAGGATGGAAAATTTTAAGTACCATACCTGATTCGAATAATCAAATTTTAAGTTTTGGATTAAAAATTTATCTCATACCTGACTCGAATAATCAAATTTATAAAAATACTTTAGAGTCTCATAAAAAAAGACGAAGAACCTAACTGCAGTGATTAAAAAAGCTTCAAGTTCATGACATTAATTAATGTCATAAAAGATATAATTATACTTAACGAAAGAAACTAAAATTATAAATAGAAAAAAAAATTAGGAACTAAGGTCATTCAAAAAAATTTTTAGGAACTAAAAAGTAAAATCTCCAAAAATTTAGGGATAAAAATATTTTATTCATTTTAAAAAGATTTTACAAAAAAGATTGTCCAAAAATTAGGTTAATATAAACTAGTTTTAAAAGAAAATCTAAATAAATTTAAATAAAGGGTATTTTCATAATTTTTTATTTTGAAAAATAACTATATAATACTTATGAGTCAATCTAATTGTAGAATAGATGTTTTGGATTAGATTTGATATTTTTAATTGATTTCTATACATAAACCAGTTTATTAAATATATTTTTGTGAAAACGGAATAAAGGAATAAAACTTTCATTTCATACTTAAAAAAAATTATTTGTGACTTAAAATAATATATTTTAATTTTATTTTTTAATATTTTTCAAAATTTTAAAATTTATAATTATTTAACATAATTATAACTATTCTAATATAGTATTACAGATTAGGGTAAGATGGTAATTTTATTTCAAATGATTTAAAAAAATTATGAGAAAGTTCGCAGAGGTCATAAAAATGACAAATGTTCCTCTAATAATATTAAATAAAGATAGTTTGTTATTTGTTTAAATGATAAAGAGATATTAAATCTATAAGATTTATTATTAAACATATCCGTGAAAACATTTATCTTTGAATGTATTTACTTTAAAAAAAACTTATGGACACAGTTTTTATGAAATCTACTGGACATATCTCATGCTTTGACACGTTGAAAGTTTATCATATTTTAATTCATTTTTATATATCTAAGTAAAAGATATTATCTTTGTCATTCTTTTAGACATATCCATATTATCAAGATTTAACAAAAAATTGTTAGACATCCTAAATTATAATATTTTTTTAATCATTAAAATTATAAAATTTTGAGAGATATATTGTTCATTTATGTTTTTCATTCTAACGTATATTAATATATAATAATATATTTACTGCATTCATTTAATAATATAATAAAAAATAAATTACACTAATTATTTTTTATATTTTATGAAATTATATAAATACTTCCAACATTTTCTTACTTCTAGATTATCTTTCTTAATTTTTTTGACATATATTTAGTAATAAATTAATAAAAATAAAATAGTAATTAATGTACTTCTACAAAAATATAAATTTGTATGTTAATACAATAATAATTTATATGTATTAACTTTTATCGTAGTAAAAATTATAAATCAGTATATTAATATAAATAATGATTTTTTATTTAATCATTTATATTTATGATATATTATATGTAGTAATTATATTATTATATACTTTGTATTAATATATATTAATGTATTTACTACATTCATTTAATACTAGAATTAATATATTGACTATATATATTTAGTGCTAAATTAATATATAAAAATAATAATTAATATAATTCTTCCGTAATAAAAATTTGTAAGTTAATATAATAATAATTTATATATATTAACTTATTTCATAGTAAAAATTATAAAAATAGCATATTAATATATATAATACTTTTATTTTTAATAATTTGCATTAATGATATATTACATGTAGTAAATTTATTATTATATGCTTTAAATTAATATATACTTATATATTTACTGAGTTCATTTAAGAATACAATTAATATATTTACTACTAGCTTAACAAATATAAAATAGTAATTAATATAGTTCTACAATCTATTTATTTCTTTTCACTTATTTAAACAAGTAGAAATAAAAAATCATTCACTGTTCTTTTCTTCTTATTTTTATTCTTTCAAATAATATATATACTCTATTAAATTTTTATTTTTATTATTCTTATTTTTTTTATTTAATTTCTAATTTAAATAAAGTATTAATATTCAGATGAATTCATATTTTCCTTCACTTAAATTAATGAACAATACCACAATCACTCAAAAGGTTAAAAGGCTAAACTTTGTTCATTGGACAAAGCTATTTTAGCCATTAAGCTACACCATGAAGATGACAAAAAATAGTCAAAAAAGAGAAACTCAGATAGATATAATGTGAAAACTAAAAACTTGCAAGCAAAGAATGCTTAGTTGAGAAGACGAAGAAAACAGAAAAAAGAAACACTCAAAAACAAATGAAAAAGATGCCTCCAATAAAAAACAAACTGAAAATCGCACTATACATGGACAAAATCAGAATCACAAATTGAAAAAAGCTTTAATGAAAAATAAATTACATTAAAGAAATGTTAATATAATATATAAAAAAATACCAAAGATAATTTTAATTTTCAATAAATAAATAAATAAATAAATGGTTTTTTGTTTTTATTTTTTTTGGGTGTTTGGTGGGTCCATCCAGAGAAGAGTGTTGTTCTGCGTGTGCAATGGTTCAATCGCTAAGCAAACTCAGTGATTCACTCAGTCACGTGGTGGTGTGGAGTCACTCCTTTTCTATGTTTTGCTGAGACTCACATTCACACCTCATCATAGGTGTCTTTCACACACTTTCACATTCCAAATCTTTCTGAATCCCTTGTTGGGTCGACCCACCCATGATTGAGTTTTTGGATCCCAACATCCTCCTTTTTCTTTAAAATACAAATAAATTATCAAATAAGAACAAATTAAGAATATTCATTCCACCCATTTTTGGATTTTCCTCTTTCACTACAAAAATTTAATAATTATTATGAATCTATCCTTTTAAATATTTTTTTATTAGTTAAATTTATTTATGGGTCACAGTATTGTGAGTTTTATGGGTCTCACTTGTAATCTTGCTTTTTTTTTTTAATAAACTAAAATTTAGCTTTTTCGTGAGAAGAGATCTTAAGAAATAAAAACTTGACATGATCCAATGTCGTGATCTCACTATTATTTTTAAATTTTTTTTTCAATAATAAAAGTATATAATTTTTATAAATTTATTGAAGAACTAAAATCTCATGTAATGATAAAGTTACTTTAGAAAAAATCATTTATTTTAACATTATATTTCTTTCGTTTTTTTTTAATTGTTAGATTTTAAAAAATATATATTACTTATCTATAGTTTTCGAAGTTCATAATAACACTAATTTCTTTTTTATTATTTTTATTTTTATTTATTTTCAACATATGTGTTTATTATGGAATAAAAATAAAAAATAAGATAAAAAATTATATAATTATTTTATTAGGATAAAAAATTATTATAAAATTCATAATAAATATTTAAATCAAAACTTTTAAGTAATAAGCCAAACTCGGAATAAAACGTCCTTAGAATCTCTAAGGACACAGTGGAAACATGGATAAATTCTTTATCTTTGTAATGATGACACATAATTGAAATTTATAATAAATAAATATTTTTAAATATATAATTTAAATTATAATATAAATTTATTTTTAATTATTAATAATTTTTTAAAAAAATTGGAGAAAGACAAACTCGAAGTATTTATCCATTCACATTTTTTATACTTTAAAATTAGATTTAGATGTATATGCAGTTGGGTATGATTTTCTTAACAATGTGATTGAGGTTGGATATTGAAATACAACAATGGAATGATTTACAATAGTCTAATGGTAAAAAGTCTAAACAAAATTGGAGACTAAATAAGAATATCCTCTTTATTATTGTTATAATGTATAACATTATAAATTATAGATTATTAAAATTTAATTTAAACAAAATTATAAAAGAGGTTATATTAACAGAGATAAAATATTAAGAAGGTTAAATATATAAAAATAAAAAATATTTAATTGAGAGATTTAAAAGAATAAGAATCTCATTCTTTAAGTTAGATATTTTAATTTTCCTTGAAAAATAATTCATAATATAAGAAAAGATTTTAATAAATAATAAACATATAATAAAAAAACTGTGTTAGAAAGAATACTATCAACAATTCTGATAATAAAAATGTTGGCTAGTTATTTAATTTTTTATTAATTTAATTAAAATATAATGATAGTGGTACTATTGTGAATTGTCATTATGTCATGATAAAAAATTTAAATTTTATAACATATAAAAGTATATTTTAAGTCATTAATGAAAATTAAAAATAATAATATAATAAAATGGATTTAAATATAACTATTAAAATAGTATTTAATTAATGTACTATTTACTTAAACATATAAATAAACTGATGTTTTTCTAATATATTATTAATGATATTATTAAATGTAATATATATTTAATTTTAATAATATTATTATCAAATATTATATTTATTGAATTTAACGAGTGAAATGATAATATGTGTATATTAAACATATAAGTTTTTAAATGAATGGATATATATTAAACATCTACTAGTAAATAATATCTAACTATTACAAAATTTAATACTTATATATATGTATGTATAGTAAAATATACGTTAAAATTTTTATTATAGTTTTAAAAAATTAATTTATAAAACATACATTTTATAATATAAATTTCAAATGTATATTAATATAATATATAAAAATTGATACATATGTACTGATAATTATTTTGATAATATATATATAATAATAATAATAAATTATCTAACTGTTATTATACTTAATAATTAATTTAATAAATTTATTTATTTTAAATTTAATTATATATTTTAAAATTAAAAAATGGTAATTAATATCTTTAAGATACTGATTAAAAAATCAAAAGTGATTTTTTTTGTAAAGGGTGAAAATACATTTTTTTATAATTTTCAATGCAACTCTAATAATAATAATAAATTATTTCTTGATTCTTTAACGAGTGTCCTTAAACCATCAGATAACAAGATCCTTAAAAACAAAATAACTTAGTAAATTATAATTATTTTATATATATTTTAAATAAAATATATTTTGAAACTGTTTAAAAAATATTCTGTAACAATATTATTAAATTAAATAGATTAAATTGTAGATTTTATTCAAAATAAAAAAAACATGAAAAATCATAGTATCATTTTTTTTTGTTTTCTATATGAATAAAAAAAGTATTTCATTTTCTTAAATTATTAGTCACTTTAGAATATTAAAATAATTAATTAATTTTTTAAAAATAATGTCGTTAAAATAATGTTGATAAGTTTTTGTTATCATTAAACATGTTAAGGTAACTTAAATAATAAATTTTTGCACTTATCTAAATTTCCATTAATGCTAAAATTAAACTTTATTAGCATTGACAATGAACAATATTAATACTAGAATAAAAGACATAAAAAAATGTTTGACTTTTTAAAATATTTATGATTTTGATTATTTTAATATATTATAATTTGATATATTAATAATTTTTTATTAGTTATATAAATGTTTTAAGCATCTAAGCACAAAAGGATAATATATGAATCTTAGATGCAAAAACATGTTTTAATTAGATAAGTGTTTAATACATCAAAATGGACTTATGTCAAATATTTTATTAATAAAATATTAAACATCAAATATGCTATTAATGAACTTGTTGTCTTGTGTGTTTTATATAAAAAAAGTATTAAATGTCTAACTTTATATTCTTATAGTCCAAAGTGCAAATGATAACAAAAGATAAATTTCTACTTATATCAATTTTTTTTTATCTTGTTCAGTCACAAATATCAAAATTTTTATGTTTTGAATGTCTAGGGTAATTACTTTTATATTCTTTACATATGTTCATTCTAATTATTATTTTTATATATTTAAGCTAATATTTGAATTTTGAAATCATTTAATAAAAAACAAATACATCTTAATAATAAGTAAAATCTTTGATAAAAAACAATTATTGAGTCTAGAGTATGAAAAAAAAATACATTGAAGTAAAAATTTGTAAAAAGTAGAAGGTGACATCATAAATTGTGTTAACAAAAATTAAAAAATAAAAGATAATTTTTTTTATTTTGTCTGACGAAACTATCACATAAAAAAAGAAAAAAAAACGTGATTGAAATTCCTATTCATTAAATGAAACATTGGAATGGAAAATTTTGTAAGAACATTATCTCAACAAATTTTTTCCATGAAGCTAATAAATAAAGGAAGTTATGAAGACGAAACAAACTAATGATATGAAAATAACTCTAATGTATCTTTCATTCTCAAAACCTTTTAACAACCTTATCTTCAACTAAACAAAACATTTTGTGCTAAATCTTTTATTATCCTTAATTATATTAAGTTGTTTGTGATTTTGTGTTTATTTTGCATATCCTTATTTTTTTAATCTTGTAAGGTTTGCAAAATCTTAAGTGACTTAGTGAAAAACAATACTTATATTACATAATATAGGAAATATTAAGTTATACCTATAAATGATAATTAAGAATACTTGTTACAATCAATTTTGTTGTTAGTAAAACTTGATTGAAGGAGAACTAAATATAATTAAAAGTTTTAATGAGCCACCATAAACCTGTGTTTTTATTTGTTGTGTTGCTCTTTTCACGTTTTAGAGGTCCAAAAGCTTTTCAAAGTTTTTATACATCTTCTTTTCGAAAAAGGATTTTGTGAAAAAGCTTTAATAATTACACATACTGTTCAATCTTATTTTTAATGTTTTTTAACCCTTTAATTAAACATTGATGATGGAAATTTGTACAGATCTTAACATAAACTTAATTTTTAATTTTCATCAACAATTATAATTATTTAAAATACTTAAAAAATCACAATTAATTATTGCTTTACATAAAAATAGTTAAAAACTATTGAACTATATTCATGATTATATTACTTTGAAACGGAGGGCATCAAGTTCTGTAAATAATAAAAAGTAACATTCAAAATTAGTTTTTATTTTTTATTTTAAGAAAAAATTTTTATTTTAATCTATCTATCATATTTAATTTTTAATATAGTACTATTAATCACTATTTTTAATTTATCTATCATATTTTAAAGACTTAAAAATAAATTTATTTTTATTTTGATCATTTAATTTTTTTAATATTTTTATCATTTATTTTTTTTAGTTTTAGTTTCTATTGTCAATTAATAATATTAAATAATGTTATAACAATGACCTTGATAGTTAAATGACTTATCATATTATAAAGAAGTCAAATATAACAATTATATATAATTTTTTTAATAAATTATATTTTAAAATTATTATTTATTTAAAATAATTAAAAATATCATATTAATTAATGAGAAATTTAAAAATATAATTTAACAAAAAATTATACACATATATCTTATTAGATTATTCGATGACGTGACAAAACACTAAATTACCAACATCATTACTATACTATTATTTAACAGATAGTAGGAACTAAAATTAAAAAATTATTTGATAATACATATTAAAATAAAAAAGTATTTAAACAATGACCAAAATATTTTTTTCAAATCATCAAAATATAAAATACTCTATTTTTAGAATCAAAATCATATTTAAGTCTATTTTTAATTACATCATTATTAATAAAGAAAAATAAATAATAGACAAAGTACTATAATAATAAACTAGAAAGATAAATAATGTATCAATAATTTTAATTAATTTTTGCACAGATGAAAAATATAAGTTATATTTGTAAGTAATGTTTTAATAATTTATAAAAGTTATATTACCTTAAAAATAATAAATATTTATATTTATCTTAATTAACATTAATGCTAAAATTGAACTTTAATAGCATTTGTAATGAGGGTTATTAAAGATTGGTGATAGAATTTTTTTATAGATCCTCACATAAAAATAATTTTTAATTTTTATCAAAAATTATAATAATTTAAAATGCTTTAAAAATCATCAATAATTATTGTTTAACATAAGAATAGCTAAAAAAACATTGAACTATTATTTATGATTACACTACTCTAAAAATAAACATTCAAAATTGTTTTTTTTTTTTCCCTTTTCATTTTAAGAAAAAAATATTTTAATTTATCTATCATATTAATTTTTTAAGATAGTATTATTAATTATTATTTTTTAATTACTTTCTTATTAATAATGAAAAAATAATAAATCACAAAGATAAATAATGTATTAATAATTTATAATTAATTAACTTAATTATATATTTTATCATCCAACTATCATCATTTTACAAATTTTATCATTCAAGTTTTTTTTGCAAATTTTACCATCAAAGTTTTTATTTTTTTGTGCATTTTATTACAATATATTTTTTTTTAATTTTAAAGCATTTTATCATTATATTAATAATAAAATAATGTTATTTCATAAAAATTGATAATAAATTGATGTTATTTTATTTTATTTTAGTCACATGTTAGTATTGATAAGATTTACAAAAAATAAAAATTTTAATTATAAAATTCATAAAAAAGAGTTTTGATGATAAAATTTGTAAAACAATAAAAAATAATTGATAAAATATATAATTAAGTCTAATTATTTTTTATATAAATGAAAATATATAAGTTATATTTTTTAATTTATGTATTTTAACGTTAAACAACCGAAACAAAGTGAGTGTTAAGACACTCGTGATGGTGTATCTCTATTTGATTTTTAAGAGAATCATATAAAATGAAAAGATTAGATATTAAGGATTACATACTTAAAAATTGGAAATTATTAATTGATAAAAATAATTTATTATTTCATTAATTAATAACTAAAACTATTTTAAAAAAATAATATATGCATTAATGGTCTAAAAATTTTCATTTTATACAATCATCAAATTATAAATTATTATCTACGATAAATTTATTAATTTTGATAATAATTATCTTTAAAATTATAAAATAAATAAATTTTAATTTGTTGACATTGTAAAAACTTTCACCATGACAATACATGTTCATTAAACTCAAATATATAAAATAAAATAAAGATTATAATTATTAATAAATAATTAATAAATAAATTTCCATAATTTTACATATTATTATATACATTTATAAATTTGATAGTGATCTTATTTTTAAAATTTCATCAACAATTATAATTCCTTAATTTAATTTATATATATTGTTAGTACAAATATATTTAAATTATAAATAAATTAAAAATAATCTTAAATTTAAATTTTTAAAAAATTATCACAAAAATCAAAATATAACAATCCATTATTGAATGAAATAATTTTATATCTTTCTATAAATCCTCCTATAAATCTCCCTAAAAAAGGAATTGTAGGAATTTAGAATTATTCTATAAATGATAATATAAAAAACCTTTAATGTTAATATATTCAATTAAATTCTTTTTTTCATTTTACCTTATAAACAATATTTTTTCATTTTAAAAAATCAAATTAATTTCCATTTTGTAAATTCAATATTTATTTTTCAAAATTTTCTATAAATCCACCTATAAATCTCCTTAATAAGAGAAAAATTGTAGGAATATTTAGAACAATTTTATTAATTAATAATATAAAAAACTCCTAATGTTAATACATTCAATTGGATTCATTTTTCATTTTACCTTACAAACAATATTTTTTTACTTTTAAAAAAACAATTTCCATTCTATAAATTCAAATATTTATGTTTCAAATCTCCATTTCCAACACATCTTTACTTTTTTTTTAAAAAATAAATTATAATTAACCTTACCTTTTCCATTTTAGAATTTTCCTTTTCTTCTTTGTCAAATATACGACAAATATTCCTTCAGCATCCAATTTCCCCCTCACGTGTTTAGTGCCATGCGAAACAACGCGACCCATCGAAAGAGAGAAACCGAGTAACCGTACAAGTTACAATACCCATTACCTAATGCAAGGAGCGTGCATCGCACCGCAACAACAAAGCGCGTGCCACCAAAAGCACCGCCTCTTTTCTCTCTCCACAAATCCACACACACCCTCTCTCTCTCTCTCTCCCACCCACACCCCCCACCCCCCCCCCCCCCCCCCCCAAATTTAAAATTTAAAAATTTAATTTTTTAAAAATAAAAAAAAAAAAAAAAAAAAAAACCTTTTTTCTTTTTTTTAGAACGAGGGGTCT
>JAMLFT010007879.1:0-14317 GCA_026544285.1 Pachyrhizus erosus | reverse complement strand
AAATTAATTAAATTTAAATATTAAGATTAAATTTATCTGTAATTATAATAATTTTTAAATTTATTCTTAACGTTATTAAGAATCTATTTATTTTCTAAAATTTTTATAAAAAAAACAATTTAATAATATTAAATTATGAACTAAAATAAATAAAAATATTTTAATAAAAAATATAATATATAAAATAATTACAATAAAATTTTATAAAAAAAATAATTTTAAAATTATTTCTTATAAATAGAGTCAGTAAAAGCATCTCTTTCAATATTTTTTAATTCATAAACCTTTTTTAAGTTTAGTTTTTTTTACATTTTTATTTTCTTTTTTTGAGTTTCCGTCTTTTCATATTTTTTTTCTAATATTTAACATTTGAAGTTTATTTACATTATGCAAATTTTATATTTTTAACTAGAATAAATTATAGTAACTTTTTTAATTTTTTAAATTATATATAATACTCTTATTTTTTAAGATTTACATTGACATTCTTTAAAATAATGTACAGCAGTCCAACTAAAATTTTTATATATCTTACGTATGCCTTATTATATAACCTAAAGAAATGATTAATATTTCTTTTTTTTTTATGCCTTACTTGCCCAAAAAAATTGTATTAATTAAAAACAATTCATCTTATAGTCTTCTCATCATTTGGATTTTTTAAATCTCAAAGCAGTTCATTTTACATATGTTATCTAATATTGCGTGGTGTTTTATTTTGTTTTTAAATCTTACCTCTTTTAAGAGCGGCAATAATCACCTTTTACTGTTATTTACAAATCAATACTACTGAAACAAATTGAACTTTGAAAGATAAAATATTTATTTTAAGAACAATTTTTATATTAAAGTTAATATCCTATTTAAATAATACTAATTTAATATAATATTATAAAGTAACGATTTTTCTGTCGCAACTCATGCAATGTGTAGCTACCACAACCATTTTTTTGCTATTTTTTAATTTTATTTTATGTTTAGGAAATTTGAACATATAAGTTAATTAATTAAAACATGATTTTAACATCTTAAAGTCAATGTTTTAAAAACTAGATCAGTAATTAAATTGATACAAAACTTATTCACAATTTGTTGATTTAACTGTGGTCAAACTAAGAATAATTAAATTTCTATTTTTAATATTATATAATATTTTAAATAATAAAGTAATGTAAAATTATAAAATTAAAATATAAATGACTAAATTATGTGCTTTATAAGAAAAAACAATATTTAAATTTCTTCATTTTTTGGCACCAGTTTGCCACGATTAGGACATGATCTTATTAGTTTTGAGATGAGTCAGATTTTTTAAGTCAAAAAACCAAATTTCAGTTAGGATGATCAAATTGGCTAGTTCAGTTTGATTTGTAAATTTTTATTTCTATAAAACGCTGCTAAATTATTTAATAAAATAATAACCTATTCATAAAGCTATTAGTTATACATGAGAGACTAGAGGAACAGGATTATGTTCCAAGGCAGTGTGCTGCATCCATCAGTATGATATGATTGATTAATCGTTTTGTGTCTTAAATATAAAGCCATTTTTAAGGCAACGTGTTAAATTACAATTTCTCAAGAGATTAATTATTAACTCTTGATGATAAAAAAATTGCCATAGTTAGATTTTGAACGAACAAAAATAAGTCATGTTTGATTGCATGTTGCAGCGGCTTCTCCACGTGTTGTTGGCCATCAAATGGATTCAAGCTTTTCAACCACCAGCATTTTCTTGACCTATTCTTAATCATTTTTAGCTTGTTTGGTACAACAATAAATTACTAAAGGTCAATAAAATGGTTTAAAATTTTAAATTTACTTTCACAGCTCATATTATCATTAACAATTTTTTAAAAGCGGATAGGAGAAAATATATATCTCTTAAGATAAAATAAATAAAATTTATCGTTTGATTAAATAAACATTTTGAAATATAATTAAATAAAGAGATAAAAAAGAATCTTAAGAATATACTCTTTATCATTTTCTAAATATTATTTATTAAAAATTATAAAATTAAAAGAGATATTTATTATATAATATATAAGATCCAATAAAATTTGTAATTTTAAATTTTAATCAATGATAAAAATAAAAAGTATGTTCAAAAGAATATATTCCTAACATTTATCATGAGATAATTGAAGTGACTTTTCACTAGATTTTTACACCGTTATCCTCCCTGGGATCACCTAAAGTTTCACCAGTCAATTCTTCTTCAAGAGACTAAAAATCTCAACAGTAATATCACGATGAAGGTGTACTCTACTGCTGAAATCTTCACCCTTCCGAATAACTTCAACAACCTCTCTACAATCTGTCTCACAAATGATTTGTCGATAACCATAATTCCAAGCATCACGAAGCCCTTCCTTGATCGCAAGAAGCTCTGCCCGATCAGAATCTCCCTCTGGGAAGGATTTGGAGACACCCCCGAACCAGGACTCTGTATGGTTGCGAAACACGCCATCAACATTAATCTTTACTAGTGGATCAACTGGGCACTTCCAATGCATCTCATTTATATTGGTAAGGTTATTGGCCACAAACATAAGAGATATGACAGTGTTGTGAATTAAATATTGAATTAGATCGCCAGCGCCAAGCCCGTCAACACAACGTTATTATATCTTCATGAGTCAGCACTCTATACACTCATACATTTGTGTCTCTGCATGTCAAGAGCGGTTGGTAATTCACTCCTAAACGTAGCTAAAGTTCCCTTGAGTGAGAGCAGTCACGGAGCACATGTAAGATAAACCTTTTTATTTAACGTGCTTTTCATAAAGTTAACAATAAGAAAATTGCTTGAAATATATTATTTAACACATTTTTTTAAATATATTATTTATTATTAATTAAGATTTACTAAAAAATATAAATTTTAATTAGTCTATGTCTTAGTTAATGAAACTTTTTTAATTTTTAATTTTTAATAAATTATAATCAATATATTCTAGTTTATTTTAAAATTATAATTACATCTCTTATTTTAATTATATGTCTATGAATGGAATATAGACGGCAAAACGGAGTACAATATCATGAATATGCTCCAACATATGACCATGATATGCACAACATATCAAACTAGCCATGATAGTCCGGAAGAAGCTATCGTCAACATCATTGTTTCAGGATTCTCCGGACAGCTTAAGGGCTGGTGGGATAATTATCTTAGAGACGATGAAAAACAACAAATATTTTCAGTCATTAAGAAGGATGATGATGGCAAACCAATTTTAACTCAGGATAATAATGTTATTCCTGATGCAGTCAATGCATCTCTTATTTTAATTATATGTAATTATTGTGCATATTTTCCTTGTTTTTATGTACAAACCATACACAAAGAACTAAAGTTTGATAAATAGTTAAAAGTCTGTCAACCCGCATAACTTGTAACATATGCAAATATAAATTCTAAAATTTGAAATCTATTTAAAATGATGGTTACTTTATCTGTTTTATTTAACTTGTGAATTAAACAGACTTATTCACGAATTCTGCAAACTTACCTACGAGCTTTGATGAAAAATATGAAAGTAATGTGATGGAAACTATGAAAATTTGTTATTGATAACTTAAATAAATATAATATAGGATATATGATGTAGAAATTAATTAAGATCACCTAATATTTAGTGTTTAACCACTTAAATATAATGTAACCACAGTGTGTAGGATGTATTTTTTATTTTTAGGTATATGTTATGGGTTATGGTACTCCTTGTACCACTACGTTAATATATTAATTTTTTTTTGCCAACAAAAAAAAGTAACTTATTTTAAAATTTATAAAGATTGAAATCAGCAATTAAAATTCAAAAAATCAAAATCAAATTTAATTATATTTACTATCGCTAAAGACATGTTTCACCTTATTTTCTCCAAAATGTGGATAACTGATAGTTCACCAAGATCATAGGTTTAGTTGTGGAGTCATGTCATGGTTGTTATGCCCCAATGCACAATTAAAAAAATGAAAAGAAAAACTATTATTTAATAACAAATAAAAATTGTGAAACATTAAAATTATCTTTGTTGGTATAATCTTTATTTAATAAAAATTAAACTATTAAATAATTTTGTTTATATATATATGCATATATATATATATGTTATTTATAATACATTTTATTATTATTTATTATTGTAATGCATAATACTTATATTAAAATCCTGTTTGGATAAACTTATTAAAATAAATCAAAAGAAAAAATAAAATAAAATTTTTTATAAGTTAAAATTAATTTATAAATAAGTTAATTTATAAACAAAAAATTCATATAATTTCTCTAAAAGAGAAGAAAGCTTTTACAAATTAACTTATGCATAAATCAAATTTATTTCAATTTTTCTTTTTATTTTTTTCTTCTAGAAATGTTTATGATAGAAATTATCTAAACAAGTCCTAAGTCCTTACAGTTTAATTTTGTTAACTTTTTTGTTACATAAATTTGAAAAAAGGATGATCCTCTTGTCCAAAACAGGTTTAATTTTGTTAGATAAAGGTTATATAATCATAAACAATCTTGATAAATTTTATTTAATTTTGTTAGATAAAGGTTATATAAACTAAAACAATCTTGGCATTTTGTTTGTTAATAAATATAACGTTTTTAAGTAGTTTATTTATGCTCGCAATATGGATATCTTGACTTAGTCGATTAAGGTGAGAAAAGGAAGTCAAACCACCCAATACAATTTTTGTACAGGCCACCAATTTTTTGGCATGTCTAATTGAGCGGAGTTGGCTCCCTTTTTACATAAATTTATATTTATTTTATAAAAAAATAGACTAAATTATAATTTTAGTTCTTCTATTTTTTAGAAATTTTTTATTTTGTTTTTAACAATTTTAGTCTTCTCATTTTTTAAAATTGATGATCTTAATCTTTTCTGTTAAATTTTTCACATTGACCATTAATGACACTAACGTTGATTATAAATTGGAGGACTAACATAACTAATTTTTAAAGATGGAGGGACTAAAATCGCAAAAAATAAAATAAATCATATCCAAAATTTTGGAAAAATAAGAGGATCTAAAAATAAAATAAAAAAATCTAGACAAATAGGATTGATAGTTGATAGAATTTGGGTATGCATTTCATTAACTTGCTTTGTCCTATTTGGTTTTTAAGGCTTTGCCAAATTAGTCCACTTTTTTTTTACCAATCTCAAATTGATCCATGAAAATATAAGACATCATTAAATTTATCCTTTAAACTAAGGAAGTTTTAAATAAGTTGATACAATTTATAGTTGTTTTATTCAAGTCTATAAAATTAACTAGTTATTGTTATTATCACCCTTAAATATATGTTTATATTACCATTTAAGTAATATGATTTTTTGAATTTTGGACTAAAATGATTGACCAATTGAACTTAATTTTAAGGATTTATTTAAAATTTTCTTAATTTCAAACACTAATATAACAAGATGCATAATACACTTTTCAGAACTCAAATAACTTTTTTATCCCATATTTTATTACAAACAACATTATTGTAACACTTTAACCTAGTACCTATGTTGTTTCTTTTTATTTGTCTAATATTTTATTTATCTTTTTTCACTTCTATTCCACTATAAATGCATATATAAATTAATTAAAGATTATGTGAAAAGTTAGGACATAATTGACAATAAAATAATTAAAGTAAAACCATTTTTTTAAAATTTGACGATTAAAAAAAAGAGATTCTTAAAATTTTAGATTAATATACAAATCAAACTTCTTTTTTCTAGTCAGTTGTGATCTTGTACTATACTCATTCATAACTATGCATATGATATGGCCTTATCTGAACATGTCATGTCTCGTCTTAGCCTTCACATTCATATAGGATGCCATTGAATAGGGTATTATAGTATCTTACTTTCTATTCATGTTTGAAAAAAAATTACTCATACTTGCTCCTATACTTGTGCGAGTAGCAACTTTTATCATTATCCCTATGTCCACTAGGTATATATACACCCATACCCATACTTTACTTGCATGTAATGCTAATAAGTCAATAAAAAAACTATCATTACAAAATTTCTATAACTAAATTTAAAACCCACTCTTGAATCATCCAACACAATCTTATATAACTAATATACATGAAAAATAATTAATTATTTTAATAAATAGCAAAATAAAATTTATAGATTTAATCCATATTATAATACAATTTATAAAATGAACTCATAACATTGGTAGCATACAAATAATCAGGTCAATTTTACATTCATTCTTTAAATTACAAAGTGATGAGACTTACAAATTTAAAATTTTGTATCGGTTAGTTGTTAAATATGTTTCAACACCCTCCTTTTATTATAACTCACTTTCACTGGTTTTCTCTCATTTGCCTTAATAGTATATATGTTTCACTTGTTGTCTTTTTTAATTAAATCTATTTTCATGGATAAACAATCATTCATAACTATGCACAAAGATGTTAAAAACTTTAAATTTAAATATTATGTTTTACTAATTAAAAAAATCATTCATTAACATATTATAAGTAAACATTATATATATATATAAATAAGTGCATGTATGGGACAGGATGAGTATTATAATACTCATATTCACATTTATCCCCATTAATTTTTGCAAGTAATTTTTCATTTGATTTGCATCCCAATTTATATAGTGCATGTTTGAATTGAAGTTCAAAATATTGTGCTCACATTCCAACACAAATCCAACAATTAAAACAAATTGAAAGCAAAAGCAAAGGTTTGGATCTTTTGGCAAAATTACTTTTATCTTAAACATATTTTTTTGTCACTTACAATCCAAACATGCAAATAGGTATTTATCCTATCTGTATTGAATTTTTTTTACAAACATTCACAAAGTCCAAATAAAATTATCATCCCTACATTCAAGTAAATTTTATAACTAATCGAACAAAAGAACAATATAGGTATAAGTTAGCAAACCTTATATACATTCGCTAACTTAAACCTACTCATTTTTTAGAAAGAATAAGTTACCAAGTTACACTTTAGGTTTATTTTAAGAAATTCGTAGTTATAGCTTCTAATTTATTTTTTTCTAAAAATACAAGTGAGTGTAAGTTAATACTTGTTGTTTTGAAAGAGTGAGTTAGCAAGTTACCCTTTAGGTAAATTTTAAAAATCTTGTAGTTATACATTGCTAACTTACTCCTAAAAAATAAGTGGGTACAAGTTAACAAATCCTATACATATTTGTTAATAAATATCTACTTATTTTTTTTAGAAAAAATAAATTAGTAAGTTACATCTTGAGTGTATTTTTTAAAAGATAAAATATATAGGTACAACTTACTTTTTTTAATAAGTAAATAAATATAAATTAACAAACCTCATATATATATATATATATATATATTACACAATATTTAAAAGAAAAATAGTAAAAAGAAAAAAAAAGGAAAGGATGATAGAAAATGTGTATATGTCTAATCCCTTATAAACTAAATATTGGATAAACACTATAATAGATATTGAGAAATTGAAAAGATATTATTATTATACACGATACGATCATTTTCTCTTTTATATTATTTTCATTCCTAATTTTTTTTTCCTATCTCATTCTTTTTTATTCACAAAGAAAAATTTAGATGAGTAAATGTTAGAAACTCATCAAAGTAAAAACTAACCTCAAAATTAAAAAAAAAAAAAAAAACTTAGAAATTATCTATTAACATCAACAACGTGATGATAAGATAATCCTTACTTACCAATTACATAAACTTTCATTGATATCTCACTCTTTATTTCTTATCACATTATCCATTATATTTATTACTCTCTCTCTCTCTCTCTCTGTTTAGCTATTATTTCTACTCATCACTTGATCATTTTTCTAACCGGAAACGGGAAGCAGAAACTTGTGGGTGAAAAATAAACAGCTCCAACCACAGCCAGGGAAAGCCCATCCTGAATCCTGATCCTCCGTTTGGTCAAAGATAACGGATACGGCGTTGCACAGCCATGAAAAACCTTTAGCCATCGTGTTCAATTTAATTGAAGATCCTTTGTTCTGACAAAGTCAAGGGTCCAAGAGGCCCCATGCTCTTAAACAACCACAATAATTATCCACCAATTATAATGGTCAGTATTTTCGTTTCTATTTTCTATTTTTTTTATTTTTCTTTCTCCAATATCAAATTGTTTATTATATTTTTATACTTTTTTTTTTCTGTTTCTGTTCTATATTTCTTCTACATCCTACAAAAAATATCCTATCTGTTTCATTTTATTTATCATTTAAAATAATGTATTTATCTTAAGAAAATTATTTTTTAATTAAAACATCCTTAAGTAACGGCTAGCTAGCTAGATAATAAAAAAGGCTAATTAGTATATTATCACCTATCATGAAATAAAGGTACTATTACAAAAGAAAATCATTTGCATATTTTTTATATTTTACGGTGACAAATAAATTAAGATAGAGATTTTTTTTAAATGGGATAGAGATTCTTTTAAAAGTGGCAAATAAAATAATAAGGAAAAAAAATTAATTAGTGCAGACTCATCTCTCACTCTTTTTCTCTTTTGTTTTTTTTTTTTCTATATCATTTGAACAAAGTTTAAATGTAACTATACTTAAATATTTTTGTTAAAGTCTCTAATACAATTAATGTTTCACCTAAAAAATATATATTAACTTTATGTACTAATTCTTGTTTTCTTTTAAAAAAAATATATTTTTATTCTTTTTTAATTTTAATTTTTCATATTTTTTTTATTATTTTTAATTTTATAAATTATTTTTTGTTTTAATTTCTTATATTAATTTTATCTATTAAGTAATGTGTGACAAATATAAACTGTGTGTGAAAATATTTTATTATTTTTTTACAATTTTTAATAGCTACAAATTTTTTAATTTATAGCAGTTAAATACAAATTTTATTCACTATGTAATCACTTAATAATTAAAGTTAATGATAAAAACTAAAAAATAAAATATAATAATTTATAAGAGACAAAAAATAAAAAAAAATAATGAAAAATTAAAAATAAAAATCATAATAAAATAAGAAATATATATATATATATATATTTATTTATTTATTTTTACAAACTAAGAGTCTCTTTTATTGGAATATAATATATTCTAGATAAATAACATCATTATAGGTAACAAAAATTTTCTTTCTAATATTTAACATAAATATTCAACATTCAAATCTAACACTGCTGGTTAAATTAAAAATATTAATTTTTTATTATATATGTTAACCAAAACTATAATTTTAATTTAAAAAATAGCATCTAAGTAACTGTAACCTTTATATCTTTTCTTTTTGCAATTAAAATAAATTTAAGATTTTTATTTAAGATTCAATTAAATCTCTTTTCCACCAAATTAATTCATTTTAGAGTAAAGTGTACTTCCAATTGTAATTTCGTTTCCAAGTCAGATATTAAACCTCAAATAGGGAATAAATGTATATTCAATTCTGTGTTAACCAACTTAAACTTACGTTTTTGACATGAAAATTAAAAACTAAACAGAGTAGCTTTCAACTGAACGTGAAAATTGGACGCATGTATGACTAAAATTGATGGATAAACCAAAAACATGTTACAAGAGATCCAAACATGAAATATTCAACCATTTGGAGGAACAACTTTTGGCAACCTTTTCTTTTCATAAGTATGTTGAACACGTGAGATACGTTAGTGGCTTCCTGAACGGAAGTATACCGCACATCTGAAAAGAAAAGTAAAACCGCGTTAAAAGGGAAAGCTGTTGAGTGAGTGAGTGGGACCCACCAACATTCAAAGTTCAAAACTGATTTTACCACTACGTACTTACTCCAATTATTGACATTCACCGATGCACAAAGTATAAACGGAAATATTACCATCAAAACTCATATGACTCTGTACCGAATCGAGTAACTGGCTCCATCAAACAAGCTCCATGTGATGTGCGATTATGCTAAGTTGCTAACTAATAACTACACTGCAAACCAATTACACTCTCTATCTTTTGCTTAATATGCAGGCATATGTACTGGAGTTGATAGCTGCATATCGCCAATTACACTTCATTTTGCATAATTGATTATTAGTCTTGAATCGATTAATCCAGTTAATCACATATTTTATATTTCTATATCAATAAAATCAAATGAAAATTGGATTCTTGTTAACTAATTGACATATTTGAACAAGTGATTCATTATGCACGCTCTAAAGAGCTACCTGTACTTGTGAGATGTAAACTCCATTACACAAATTCTGATGTTTATATGTTGTGTGATAGCAGTAACAATTTGCTATTTCTAGTTCACATGCATTGATTTGGTGGTACAAAAACAAAGACAACCGAACAAATTAGTAGGGTAACACTATTGTTAAAGATGATTTTTCATTATTTATGATACGTCTTTTATTTTTAATAGAAATTGGCTCGTCTCGTCAATTTTTGTGGTCATGATAAGTATATATTGAGGTTGATGGTTTTAGACTTTGAAATTATAAAAGTTTTTCCTTATTCTAATCTTTTTGTCGTAAAATAAGAAATTGATACGTGTTACATAAATATGCTGTTGGGTTTGATCTTGACATATGGCCACATTTTTCATGCTCACCAATTGCACAACTACTGATAAATATGGCAGTATGTGTAAGTAATTAATTATTAATTTTTCATATTTTTAAATATGATGATATTTTTTAAAAATTAGGATCCCCAGTATGTATGGTAAGTAAAATATGATTATATTTATATGTTTTTATCTTTAGTTAATTAATTTTTCTTTTTTTAGTATTATTGATATTTATATTATTTTTCCATCATTATCATATTATTACTAGTACTTAACCTTTTACCAAATTTATTGAAAACGTACAAAAGTAGACAAATTTAAATAAAATCATATAATTCAATTTTTATTAATAAATTTCTCTATCCAAAAAGAATATATATGAGGTCAGAATATAAAACGTCTAAGTTTTGATACAGAAGAAGTCATATAATATTCTTATAATACGTATATCGATAATCTACAAGAATTGGCTTAATAGAGATGAGTTTAGATTCAAATGGCATTACTGTTAAAGACATAAAATAAAATACGTATAACGAATTTTAACCTATCCTAATTTCTGTGGTGCTCGTGCATGTAACAATTACAACCCTCTACGGCTCTACTTATCACAAATAATTATAAATTGATACTTCCTATATACGCCCAAGATTATTATTATTATTTAGCCAAATAATAATAATAATGATTGATCGTCATATAGATTGTTATTTTCCAATCGCATCTGACAAGCAATGATGCAGATTCCTTCAAAATAGAGAAATTCAACTGAGCAAGAAAAAGAAAACATATTTGTGACGTGAAGAAAATAAAAACTGGCTATTTTTTTAGTGAAGAAAGTGTACTTGCGTCGTAGAGAATAGAGATGTAAGCAGGAACACGAGTTGCCTATAATTGTATTTATTTATTTATTGCAGGGGTTCGTGCATGTATCGTGAATTCTATTTCTTTGCATGGTTTCACACTAAGATATTGAAAGCGAAAATCATCACATCGCACAAATCATGGTACTCAAAAAATATTTGCTTAATAGTAATTAAATTGATCTTTTATTTGTGATTTTTTTTTTCAAACTAATTTAGGAAAAGTCATTCCTTTTTATTTTGTAGAATATGAATCACATTTATAAGAAAGAAATGCATATGTCAGCGAAAATTGACCTTTCTATGTGTTTGGTGTTGGTTATTTTGAAGGGGAAAAAAGGCGGAAAGTTATGGAAATTCCATTTGTACACAATTCATAAAGTCATAGTTATAGACAAATAAACACCTGTTGATTGACGGTAGGGAATAAGAGTGTTTGTGCACATGTTGGGACGGATTAATTTATGCTTTTTATTTATTTAAAATGTTGATAGGATTAAGTTTGTAAACTAATCTTATGATTTAATTAAGATTTAATAATATGTAGGATAAGATTAGATAATTTTAGTTTGTTGATATAATATATTAATTTTAATATTATATATAATTAAATTATAAAATTAAAGCATAATATAAGTAAATTAAGATATATTTTATAGTATAATTTAAAATAACTAATATTAATATAAAAATAGTATCATTTTAAATAAAATATTTTTTAAGTCAAGAAGTTATATTTTTTTAAAAATTATATTTTTTAAAATAACATACAACTTTAAGACAGGTTGGAACTTGAAACGATTTGAAATAAAACCTAATTCATCCTCAAAATACACTCAATCAGTGAAAAATACACGTGATCTATATTAAAAAATAATACAATAAATTTTAACTTTTAAATTTATTGAATAATGAAAATTTTAATTGAGATATATTAATCGTATAACTTTTTCTTTTGTTATTTAATCATGATTTGTCATATAATTGAAAATTATTGATATTTTGTAATAATTAATTTAAAAACAAATCCTAAATATTTTTTAATTATTTAATAGTGTAAAAATCTTATGCTCGTAACATAATAAAATTAAAATTATAAACGAACCAGTCACTCGTGTAATTTTTTTAGTCGCCAAATACACTAGTTTGCGTAATTTAAAAATAAAAAGTGTAGAAAATATTTTGTTTTTTTGGGTGTGAATTAAAAATATTCTTCAATCAATAGACGTAGATTAATTTCTTTCAAAAACATAAAAATGAGTTTATGTTTTTTTAATCAAATATTATTCGTTCACACAGACAATAATTGAACTCCTCACAATATATTTATAGAATTCAGTTATTTATCAACTGTACTTAATCTAATACTCTTTTATTATATTATTTTATATCACAAAAACAAAATGTCATCGATAGCATTTTTTACAACTTAAAAAGGCAATTATTTGTTTGACTTAAAACTTTAAAAGCATATTTTCGAGAGAGAAAAAAATGAAATAAGAGTCAAGTGAGAAAATTGGCTTAGTTGCCATAGTTGGCTGTCTACATATATAAAATTAAAACCGTAGCAGGTGCATAGAGGAAGAATGAATTGTCACATAATTCAGAATAAAAAGGGAGTAATTATTGTCACGTGGCGTAGTTGAATTTCTCTTAATAATTGTAGAAATGAATAAAAAGAAAACTAAAGCAAAAGGAAGAAATATTGAGAAAGTATGAAAGGAATATACTTTAATAGTTGTTTAGTAGTGTGAAGTGCAGAAGTGGAATACGCAGCAGCCATATTGAAAGGAAAATAAGCGGTGGATGAAAGGCAATAGGGAAAAGAACTAGTTTGTTTTTAGGGTAGTGGAATAGGAATTGAAGAATAAATACTTATTTGATAAACTAACTTAATCAGCAAAAATTGGAGGTTGGAAGGGTCGAGTCTGCGCTGACGCAAATTGGAGAGTGTATGTTGAACGCAAGAATAAAGGCAGCATGGAGCGTGGCGTTTGACTCGTACATTACGGATGGGCGATTGGGTCTAATAATACCCACACTCGCCGCAATTGCAGTGGCTGTCTCTCGCATCCACGTGCCACTCTCTCTCCCGTCATCTCTTACTTCAAAAATAATAAATAAAGCTTAATTAAATTTTTCATAATCCAACCTTTTTTCATTCTTTTTCTTTCTATTTTTTTAATTTATTTTTATAAATTTAATATTTTTTATCATCAAATTCTGTTACAAAAATATTAAAATATTAATATCAGTATATGTTATGTCATTATATTGATATCTTATTGATTTATCATAAAGACTAAAAATAAAAATAAAAAAATTTATAAAGGTTAAAAATGAAAAAAATAAAATTTTATAAAGATTAAAAATAAGAAAATAAAATTTTATAAAGACAAAAATAAAAATAAAACTTTTTTTAAAAAAAATGTTCAATTTTATAAGAAATTTCTAGCAAAACTAACATAAATATATTTTATAATAAATAAATAATAATTTAATTATTCATATAAGTATACTTATATTAATAATCTATAAAATATATATTTTTATTTTATAATATTTTTACATGTTTAAAAGAAAATGAATAATGTAAATAATGAGTAATAAGAATGTTAATACTTTACTTATTCTGATAAATTTATAATGTGACATTTTTATTAATATGACATTGTTGACATGATAAATATTGATGTTTATATTTTAATATTTTTTAATAAAATTTAATAATAATTAAAAATAAAAAGTTTAAAATTTACAGGAATAATTTAAATTTTTTTATAAAGATAAAAAATAAAAATATCAAATTATATGGATGAAAAATTTAATTAAACCAATAAATAATAATAATATGCAAATTTAACCATTTCTAATTAATATATTTTT
>JAMLFT010007878.1:0-14318 GCA_026544285.1 Pachyrhizus erosus | reverse complement strand
TCAAATTATATTTTTAATCTGAATCTTATAATAAAAATTAGAACGAATGATTAATATTATATTAAAAAAATTAAAATAATAATTATTTTAAGATAAATTATTTTTTGTATATATAACATTTATAATACGATAGAAAGAATAATATTTATCGTTAGCTAACAATTATTCTCAAAATCATGATAACCAAAATTCAAGATAGTAATTAGGAATCAAGAATTTTAGGTTGAGTGTGAAACAACTTTTCTCTAATGTTATGTAAAGATAAACTTGAGTAATTGAAAGTCGAGTTGTTACGGGAGAAAGAATATTAATCACACCATGAATAAACACATGCAATAATAAATGCTTAATTTTTTTTAATAAAAGATTTTTATTATATGTGTGTGAGGAGAGATTAAATGATTTTTGGAATAATGTTAAGAGAGTTATTTTTAATACTCGTAGTTTATTTTTTAGAAATCTAATAATTAATATTATTTACTCATTATAATAATTAAATTTTTTAAAAAATAAATGATAAATATTACTTTAAGGACTATTTGATCCCTCTTCTATAGCGATAATACTTATTTATATGAGAACATGAAAATAATTAATAACAACTATTAGATCAAAATTAAAAATGACATATTATTAAAATTAAAATATTTAAAAAATTTGAATTAAAATTTAATGTAATCATGTCCTAAATTATCTCAATTATGTTATTATTTTATTTAAAATTATTGTCAACTTATCATCATCACCACCATGAACACCACACATTATTTTTATGATTGTTGTTATCATCATCATTACTGTTGACACTGTTATGCATTACTAAATATGATGACCATGATGATGATATCAACAGAAATGGTAGTAGTGACAACAATAATTACAGTACATTCATGGTGGTAGTCATGATAATGATAATGATTGTTTAATGAATATATTAAATTTTAATTTTAAATATTTTAATTTTAATAATTTATTATTATTAATCTTGATCCAACGATTGTTTTTACTTATTCTCATATTCTCATGTAAA
This sequence comes from Pachyrhizus erosus, assembly GCA_026544285.1. Classification (NCBI taxonomy): domain Eukaryota; kingdom Viridiplantae; phylum Streptophyta; class Magnoliopsida; order Fabales; family Fabaceae; genus Pachyrhizus; species Pachyrhizus erosus. The sequence continues at coordinate 13,288 of JAMLFT010007878.1, read as the reverse complement.
CAAGTATTATATATAAAAATTTGAATTAAAATATCATGTAACTACAATATCTCTAAAATATTAAAAAATACAAATTAAGTTTATAAAAGATATCAATTATAATGTCTTAAATTATCTTATTATTTTTTTAAAATTATTATTAATTCATCATCACCATTATTTTATGTCTATAATCATCATTAGAATTATGATTGTAGTTGTTACTATCATTATCATGACCACTACACACTATCACTGTCATAATCATTATCGTCATTGTCATCATTGTTGCATAATCATATAGTGACAATGACAATGATAATAATGGTAACAATAATAACTATGATCATTATAAAAGATATAATGTGGTCATGGTGACAGTGACAATGATAATCATATAATGATTAATTAATTAAGATTTTTTAAATATAATAATAAAAATATTTTATTTTTTGATTTTTGTTTGATAAATTTTTTAAAATTTTAATTATATTATTAAATTTAAATTTAAATTTTTAAATATTTTAGTTTTAATAATTTATTTTTAATTTTAATATAATGATTGTTATTAATTATTGTTATATTTTTACGTAAACAAATATTTCATCCCATGTACTACAAACATCATACAATAAAATCATATTCATACCAATCTTTGTAAGAGAAATTGCACATATAATAGCATTTGCGTAGAGTTCAAAGCCAGGTTATAATTTTTTACTTGATTTATGTAAGATTAAAAAAATCCATAAGAGGACGAAGAATAATCTTAGAGGGCTTTAATTTACGGTCGTCATGACGAGACTATCTTGTGGGGTTAATTAATATTGGATTTATTAATTTACCAATTCGTCATTTTTTATGAATATTTTTTCATCATCTTTTAATATGGAATCAAAGTTAGTGAAGCCGACATACATATGATTGCTGTGCTATGTACCATAATTTATAATGGAGATCGTCATTTGTGAAGAGTTAAGAGAAGTAATCCAAGGATAGGCTTGGTATACTATTCATAATAACCACTCGTAGAAAGAAAATTTGATACTTTTTGCTTAGATTATTTCTTTTTGACAGCTGCTTCGATTATATTTAAACATAATTAATTTGGAATTGGTTATTAAGTAATTTTATATTTTAATCCATGATTAACCACTCCCTCTATGCTCTGCTTTCTAGTGCGTGTCTGTCCTATCTTTTATTTGGCATTCTAAATATTCGTTATTAAATTGTTTTGAATTTATGAAAATATATATTTTGTTTTAGATCATAAATATCTTTTAATAAAAATAATTCTATTTTTAAAATAGAATTATTATAAACGTCAAAATTCTTTTTTTTTTTTACATATTACATGTAATTGTATAAATATTTTTTTATTGATTAATTTATGATATACACGTTCCTATATTATATAATAAAAATTTCTTAAATAAATATTTAATAAAGTTGCTCTTTCTTGTTTCTTGCCTTTGAATAAATTTTTATCACCGAACATGTTTTATGCAGTTAAACTAATGTTTTTTAAATTAGACTGACTATTAAACTGACCAAGATATTGGTTTGAAGTTGAATATGTTTTATATGTATCCTTTGCTTTTAATTAATTAATTTACACGAGTCCTTTCTCCACTGTATTTTTTAATTTTTGAGAATTAAGTGAAAAGATAAATGGATGATATTTGATTCGTCCCGCAAATGCTATACTCTTGATAGTGAATTTTGTTTTGAAGATTTGTGAGATTTTTATTTGCATTGCGACTTCAAGTTTTAATATAAATTTTATTATTTGATTTTTAATGATAATATAAAGACTTGAAATTAAATCTTCTTGAGAGTTCTGGTAAGCCAACAATATTTAAGTTTCAGTTAATGATATGTAAATAAGTCAAAATATCGATTCCTTAATTAGATTATGGTCTTGATTTGTAAACAAGAATAGAAACTAAGTTTGAATTGGTTATCAGACAATTGAAAGTAATTATCTAAATAATTTATGGTTTTAAACAAACATAAATACTTGCAAGCAAAATATTTACTTGATTAAGTTTTTGTATGAATCAAATAGTCATTCAACTTGATCAATTTGACAAGGAAATTGACAAATATCGTGCAAACTTAAAGAAATATAATGCAATATTGAAAAAAAAACTTGAAAATCAACTAATGTTTAAATAGAAAATGTAAATGAAGCATGTAAATTCATAAAGCAATTTAAAGAATAGGGAAAGATAATAAAAATGAAATTTAAAGATAAAAGAAAATTTAGAAATGTAAAAGAGTTTGAAACTTAAATGCAAAAACTTAAAAACAACTAATTTTTAATTTTAGTTAAAAAAATTTAAAAATTAATTTTTAAAATTTAGTCATAGTTTTTTTCTTTCTAATTTTTAATTTCAAAATAAATTCATTTAAAAAGTTTCAGTCTTATGAAAATTAGTTTAAATACGTATTTTTATGATAATGACAATGATATTACCAATCTTGCGATGACCGTAACAATATATATGATGATAATGATGATATAAATGTCAGTGTGGTTGGTGGTGTTAATGTTAGTAACGACATCAATGATGGTGATAAAGATGTTAGTAGTAATGACAACAGTAACAATAATGATATTGTTAGTAGTTGTGACAATAACGATAGTAACAATATTGGTAATAACGGTGTTAATAATAATAATGGTGGTACTAATGTCATATGTCTATGATGTTATTGATGATAGTGATAATTATCATTGTTAAATATAAAATTAAAATTAAAAACTAAATTTACAAATATTTTTTTAATTTTAAAAATAAATGTAAAATTATTTTAAAATTAAATTAAAATTTTTTAGCACTCTTATTGTTAAACGTGTTTTATTTTAAAAATTACATTTGAAAACTATAAAAAAAAATCTACAATTACTTCAAGTGAGTCCTTAAAAAATTTAAAGGGAAACAATGAAAATAAAATCAAATGTGTTAAAATTTAAAAGAAAACAATTAAATGAAGAATCATAAAATGTGAAGCAAAATTAAAAGAAGTAAAATCTAGAAGTTTAAAGGGAGAAAGATAAAAAAAAAACCCAAAGAAGAAAAAAAATGCAGGTAAAGGCTTGAAATGTAAATTACACGAATCTAAATAGAAAATAAAGTTTAGAAAATGTAAATGCACATGTTAAAATTTTAAGGGAAAGAAGAAATAGGAAGATGAAGAAAAGGAAATGAAAACGAAATCTAATAATGTTAAATTGCATGAAAGGGAATCAAAATACAACGTAAGATTTGCTGAAAATGTAAAGACAATATAGTTGAAAACATATTCTTGACTTATAAAACGATTAATCATTGATTTAAGGCAAGATAAATAAGTGTTAGAGAGTGTTTAGGATAAGTATTTCAATCAGAGAAAATATAATACAAAAGTCTTATATATAGATTTTCAACTCTAACAGCCCAATGCACACGTATAAACAAACTTCATTTAATTTTGTCATATGTCTCAATTTACATGTTCAAGACAATTATAGTTCATGTCTTAAACTTCTTAATTCTTCAGTTTTTGATTTTGATTCTAAACTCAAATCCTCAACTGCGTTGACGAATCCTTCCATCTCGAGTTTAAATTTCAATTTGTGGTCTTTTGAGGAATGAAATTCATTCATCATGTCTCCGAAAATTTTACAGGTTATATCACCAACGTATATATCTAAAAAAAAGAAAATCTGAATTAAAAAACGGAAGAAGAAAACAAACATAGCTAGTTATAGATAGAAAGAGAGAAATTGATTCCAACAAAACATGAATCAGAATACAGAAAAGATGTCACACGTCCACAATAAAATATAGCTAGTTATAGTTAGCTGCGGGCACTTGATACGAATGATGTGCCTATAGCTTCTTTATTAGTGACCTTCAATCACATAATTTCCTTAGTATATGAAATTCTACCTAATTCATTTATATTGAGCTAACCACACCCTTCTCTGATGATTCTTCAGCGGCCTCACTGCCTATATCAAGTTCAGCACTTTTCTTGTTAACAAAATTACATTGTTTTCTGATTTCTCCTTTCTTCCCAGTGAGCACACCAATATTTCCCATTTTGATCATTGAAGCGGCAAAGCTCTGAAAGAAAACTGTTTGGTCACTACTGAACTTGTTGACAATGCTGACGGTATCTGCACCAGGTGTTGAGAACAACTCTTGGTCACTTTGAAGCAAGCCCTTCTTAACCTGAAGATTAGAGTAGTAATTCTTGTCCAATGTATCAGGAGTGGTTGGATCAAAATTGACAAGGTTGTTAGGTCCACCTTTGGGGCATATTTTGCGCAATTGTTGTAAGTAAGTTGTGTCAAGAGTTGGATCGGGTTTGCCAGTAGCACTGAAATTGTACAATCGGTCAAGAATGAAAGAGCAGTGAGCTCTGCCAAATGAATGAGCACCTGAAATTGAATCATATATAAATCATATACTAATCCATTATTTTTATAAGATAAATTCTTCCAAAGTCAGACCAAGTTAATATGGTGAATTTAGAGTAATGTCAATGGTTTCCCCAATAATATATCCCTCAATTCAATGCCTTACCTTATACTGAATTTCAAGAAATTTTCAATTTACCATTGTAATTGTTGCAACATATAGGATAATTTGAATTGCAGAAGATTTCTTACCTGAGAGTGCAACTAGATCAGTAGTATCAAGACCTTGAACAGCAAAGGCAGATTTAAGTTGAGTAAGGTTGAAGAAAGGAGCAGGAAGGTTTTGATTGGCAAGGGTTCTGTTTGCTGTTAAACTATCCCTCCTCCCCAAGGGAAATTTCAAATAAGGACCATGAGCCTGTCAATATTAAATCATACAACTTTTATGTAATAGGGATAAAACAAAAGTAATACTGACCAAAAAAGAAAGAAAAACCAAAGCTTAAACAGGGTTAAAAATGTGCAACTATGAACTAACATCGCGTGAAGTATGCTGTATGTACCAATACGTACCGAATTACCAATTAATTTTGAAACATGCAAAGCCTAACTCTTAAAGTATCATTATATCCTTGGAAAGGTGACAGTTGTATTTTTCCAAGTGATATGATTTGTCTGTAAATAGTTAATTCGGAAGGATAAAACGTAGACGAAGTTTATTATAGGCTAAAGTTTTAATTGAAAATAAGTTTTTTTAAAAAATATAAATGATAAAATTAAGAATTTTAAAATGTAAAAGACCAAAATAAAAATATTAAAACATAAAGGATAAAAATAAAAAAATATAATAATTTAGAAAATTAAAATAATATTTTATTATATTATTGTTATCAACTTTTCCATTCAAATGATACGTGGATATTCTTTCTAATAATAATAAACAACTTCTATTAAATATATGTTGCAATAAATAAACATCTATTTGTTATTATTTGATTGGTCAACATAAGAAAAGGAATGTAATTAAAGAACTTGGTCTAAGTTAATTTTTTTCTTTAACCTAAAATGAGACTTCATGTTATATAAGATGAAAGACATACCAGGACTGAAGATACTTCAGCTGCAAGGGCAAGAATATCAGCACAAGAAACTACTCCAGGACAAGCACTTTCCAATTCTGTCTTGATCTGGTTTACAACATCCAAACCTCTTATTGAGTTGTTGTTTGGCAAAGCTTGTTGTTCACTCACTATCGTGGCAGTGTTGTTCAACAAAATTGATGCATCACAGCCCTGCATGCCATAATTAAGCAGGAGCAACATAATAAACTTATTTCTTGTTCATTCTCTACAACTACATGTAACAAAGCAAGAATCAATTTCTATTCTTGAACATTTTATTAGTTCCCAGAAGGAAACTTTGACATTCCAAACTGCATACTTTTACTTTGAAATTAGACAAAAACGATCAATCATGAAATTTTTATTTTTATTTTCCGGATATAATTTTTATAAGGTCGTACTGTTGCGGGGTTTTGTTGAAATAAGTGCCCTTTTATGATCTCATATATTATTTAGTTATCTGATAGTAAGACATAATGAATTTATTTTATAGAGAGTTGCTGTCGGATCCAGAGAAATTTAAAACTTTTGGTAAAATGATATTTTGGGTTAATAGTTGAATGAGTCTGGATACAGCAAGAAAGAGAAATTTCAATGTCCCTTAAATTTTTTAGTGTTTATAGAATTTCATATTGTTATGTATAATAAATTTATTAATGTTATGAGAATTATTTTAAAAGTCATATATATAAAGTATTGGTTAATAGCATAAAAATCTTTATACTAATAATATATAAAAATTAAACTCAAATGTAATTCATTAAATGTTTTAAATGGGAAAAGAGTACCTTATTAAGTGATCAAAATAATAGACTAATAATGGACCCATTTTGAGATAAAAGTGTTTTTGGATTTATTTTGATTTCAACAATAGGTTTTTTGGCATCTAAAGCAAGAAGGAATTAACTAAATTAGATAGAAAGGGAGGGGGGAGTGAATAAGCAAGTAAAGTTACGTACTTGAACAAAACAATCATGAAAGAAAAGCCTGACAAGACTGGCAGGCATACGTGGATCCGTTATTGAAACTTTATATACAACACTAAATACAATAGAATGCACCCGGGGACAAGTATTCCTGTAAAAGAAGGGATCTAATTGTGCTTCTGAGGAGAAGGGTAACCCTCCAAGCACAACCACTAGACCTATCACTACAATACCAATAGACCTCATTTTTTATGCCTAAAATTTGAACACAACACGTGTATGTGTTTGTGTGTGTTGCTGTTGCGAGAATCATTAGATAACTTGCCTTTATTTATAGAGACAAATGGCCATGGTCTATGACCTTTGCTTGTGAACTGTGATAGACGAATTTCAATGTAGAGCAAGACAACTTCTTGTTAGGCATGTTATCTAGCACACAACATGTATTTTTTTAACATAATCCACCCAAGTGTATTATATATTATAAATGATGATTTAAGTACTTACGATAGATAGCTAGATCGGATTATGTTTAGTTAAGAGCAACTTGACGAAGGAAGGTGGAGTGCTAATGTGTACACCCCCCATATGTATAATTCAAGTCTACTGTGTCCGCTTTGCAATTCTTAATCAAGTAATTTTATTACCAAGTCAAAACTCAATGCATATTGATCACTACTAAAAATAGTCATATATTAACATTGATTTAGCTTTGTTGATATAACATTTATCTAATGGACATTAAGAATTTATGTTAGTGGTATAAATCCTACTAACATTCTGAATTTTGTCAATACAAAAAATTCATATGTGCTATCAATACATTAAATGCTAATATGTATATATATAATGTATTATACTTTTGATAAGTTTAGTTTGATGCTTTCTCAATGTAAATATTTTTTTACGGTCAATTATTTATAAATTATTTAGCTATGATTTTTAATTTTTTTTTAATAATCTCATCATAAATAATAATTTATGATTAGGTGATATTATAAAAAAACTTTAAATTATGAATATGTTTCAATTAAATTCTTATACTATTAATACAGACTCACCATATTAGCAATTTAATTTATTAAACTTAGGTTATATCAAATAAAATAATCTTAATATTTAACATCTTTTTGGTAGTAAGTAATATTTTTTTAAGAAGTGCAAGTAACATATTTTTTAACATTCTTTTTTAATATATTTTTAGTTATTAATTAAAGTTTATTAAAAATTATAAAATTATGTATGATGATAACTTATACATTCTATTCAACTAATTGAATTGGACCTTATATTAATAATAAATAGTACGTTTAAAAGAGTGTGTAATTATTATTTTTTATATATTGAATTTTTTATTTGACTAATTTATTGTCATAGGGTATATTTTTTTTGTAAGACTACGCACATGACCAGGAGCTGGGTGGACAATCAAAATCTTGTCGAAATTTCCGTTGTAATTATTTTTGATAAAATATAAAGTCGTCCATATAATATTTTCATTGAAACGCACATATATAAAAGGTACGTGGTCTCTTGATTAATAATATTATTTCCTAAGAATTAAAATTCACCACACGTCCACACCTCAACCAATCCATAGTGGGTTATTATCAATTATTAAGTCTATTTAATTATTAGTGTGGTGGGAGTATATTATTCAACTGAACATTAGGTGCATTAATGTAAGTTGTGGTTACCAAAATCTTTAACACCAAGTTGTCTTGCATGTGACATCATCGTTTATAGACTTCAGTTTTCTCGCACAAATGTTTTGAGCAGGGATGAATGTTCTACATATATAAGTTTGAAGCAACTGTCTTCACAACTTTTTAATATAATATGTATGTATAATAATAATTTGTTTTCATAATTTAAAAGACAGTAAAGGAGTTAATTCACAACATAAGTATTGTTTTCTACAAATACAACTTAAAATTTTAAGATATGTTATTGGTTTTTGAGTAGAGATATTATATTTATACGATAAAGACTATATAATATTTTATATATATATATTTTTCTTTATCTTTATTCATTATAATATTCATCTTATTTTACATTTTCTTCTCTCTTTATTTATTTATTTTTTAAAAATAACTTATAATAATATAGATAAAATATTTTATTTATGAAACTTAATTTTAATTTTCAAATTTTAACTCTGATGAATTCGATTCTTGAATTTTATAAAAATAATAATTTTTATCTTATTTTTACAGTGAAAATCATATATAATGAGATGAAAATTATAGTTATTTTTTAAGTTTAAAAATAAAATTAATCAAAATTAAAATATGAGGACTAGTATTAATTTTTACTAAAAGTATAAGACTAAAATAGTATTTTTGTTAATCTCGAGCATTGACTTCTTTTGGTCTTCTTTTCCACAATTTGTGTCATTGTCATGTCTCATAGTTAAAACCTGAAGTAAGCAGACCCACTTTCACCGGATCACACGCATGTATGGTTTAATTTTCTAGCTAAATTAATATTTTAGGCATTGGAATTTGAAGGAGTTGGTGCATTATTGATTATTGTAATATTGATAATGTAAGAAACTTCCATGATACACATGTACTACTTTTGAATTGGCTAATTTTTGCCATTGTTTATTTTATTTTTTTATTTTTTATTTTTGAATCTTTTTGCCATTGTTTATGTTCGGCTTTAACTATGCACAGAGCCAATTTTGATGCACCGATGAGTAACGGATATTACTTGTAATAGTAGATCCATGTGATTGTTTAATTCAGTCTCTCGTTAATTTGTAATTGCTAAAACATTTCTCCATGTATGTAGTTGGAATGCACTTGGGGTCAATTCTAATGAGAGAAGATAAAATTAATACCACAAATCAAGCTCAAAGCACTCTAAAAAAATGTGCCAAAAATTAAGAAGAAAAGTCTCACCTACATCATAAGAACAACTAATAGAGACAGGGTTCATTCATTTTCATTAATTCAACATTATCAATTCATAACAAGAAGAAATAGAAACAAAATTTTATCAAAGAGAGGTCTCTTAGATTGATATTAACAGCAACGTTACACGTTTTGCCTCTCTTTTATATATGATTACAATCTTAGAAATACCAACAAAAATTAAAGAAAATATGACTACAAATTTTCTTTCTAAGAAATCAAACTTTTTGCTCTTCCTCCTCTCAGCGTATTACTATTTTTTTGTTGTCCCTTAATTTGTTTGTTGATTCGGAATTATTGTTTGAATAGATACACTTAAGAAGAAAAGAAATAAAGAAATTATATGAAAATATTTTTATGCTAATTAAAAATTATATTTTTATTCATAATATTATTTATTAATTTTAAAAAAATTGTTATAAAAGAATTATTTAATTTTTAAGAAATTAACAAAAAGAAGAAATATCATTTGCTCTTATTTTGGAGGAATGAGAATGTTTTCTATTAGGATCCATGTCATGTATTAAGGGTTTAGTTCACTTGATTTATTTATGTGTGAATTATTGTAAACTCTTAATATATATATTTGATTCTTATAAATAAAAAGGATAAATTTGACATTATGAAAATGACCCCTTTTTTTATTTTTCTTCTGAAATAAGAAGTAAAAATTTAGTATTTATATCTTATATTTTTTTCTTCGTTTTTATACAAACAAATAAAAATTTGGATATTTAATCATAATTTTTTTAAAATTTTTAAAGTTAAAATAATATTTAAGTCCATTATATTTTTATATTTTTTTTGTTTTGATCCTTTATATTTTAAAATTTTTATTTTGATCTTTTATGTTTGTAAATAAATCTAAAATGATCCTTTTATTTTTTAATGATTATGTAACATTACTTTTATGATTATTTTATTATATTTTTAACAACTTATTTTTTAATGATTTAAAATCATCAAAAAATATTTTCTTTCTCTTTTTCTTTCCTATTGTTATTGATTGTTGTAAAGTAATTTGAAATTAACTTAGATAACGACAAGCTAGACCATGAGGTGAGTTTGATGTTGGCATAAGGGAATGAGATATAGGAAGGGGAGAAGAGAAATGAGAGGAAGAAAAAAAAGAAAAAACTGCAACAGCGAATTATAATAATTTTTGATGATTTTGAATCGTCAAAGTAACAGAAAATGTAATAAAATAATAATAAAATATTTCATATCATTGTTAATGAAAAGAATAATTTTAAATTTATTTAAAAATATAAAGAATCAAATAAAAAACTTTAATTTATTTTTAAATATAATATATTAAAATAATAATTTAAACAATTTTAAATATCAAATAGACAATCAATTATCTCAGCTCATGATTATAATAATGATTATCATTATATCCACAACTATTGTGAGGCGACTAGTTAATAAAAAAAAACTTAAATAATTAAAATCAATATAATCTGTGAATCTAAATTAAATCAACAAAAATAAGTAAAATTAAGTCAGAGAAAAAAAATAAAAAGCGACTCGGATGTGAAAGCCCGAAAATATGACGCACTAAAATGGAAATTGGAAAAGTATGACGCAGTAAAATGAAAGCCCTTGAACATAAAAGCTCCATTTACACACAAAAGGCTCATGCAATCTTACTTCTAGAATTAGATTCTTCATAAATTATTAGATGATATGTTATTATCATTTAATTTTTAATTTTACCTAATTTTTTATGATATATAATTAAATATTATTAATTATTTTTAAATTTAAAAACTTATATTTATGTCATATTAAAATTAATTAAAACTATAAAAATATAGTAATTTAAAATTATTTAATAATTTTTTCATCAGTGGATAAAAACTATAAATTTTTTTTTGGATTATCTAGATTTGTCGTCTCCTTGATTCTTATTAATTTATGTGTTTCTGGTATAATTAAAAACTTTGATTCTGCAGAAATAGCTGTGTTATGAAAAAATTGCTTGCATCATCCGTTTTTTTTTTTTCCAAGTCAATTAGTTGCTAGAATCCAAAGCTTTCCCGATCCCTTCAATCTTTGGAGGGGCAAAATTTCCAACATAGATTGGCAAAGGGAATCGCGACTGGATAACCCAATTGTTTGTCTAGTTTCTTTGGTTCACAATTATTCAAAAAAAAAGAAGAAGAAAGAAACGTCCATACCAATGTAAAAATTTAATCATTTGTACTTAAGTTTTAACTCAGCTTCGTTAATACAGGTGGAAATTTAAAGCAATCAATTTCATGATTGATTGTGACAGAAATTATTACTTCCATCATTTCAAAACTTTATATTTTAGTTTTTCTACACAAATTAATAAATATAACTAAATCTTGCTTAAGCGAGACTATTATTAATCTTAACACCATTGATTGTCGTGTTGAATTAGTGCATCCCAAATACAAAGACATTTTTGCATCACTTTTCATAATATCATACACATGTGCTTTCTAAAAAAGACTTTGGTCTAGTATCAAGAATCATACCCTTAAGATGATCATTTGTGTATGCATTAACTTGTTTTGTTTGGGACATACTTGACATGTTTAACAATTCAACATGTCATATCCATGTTCTATAATTCTTACATAAACCATCACAAAAAAGATGCTTTCATATTTTTTCAACTTCAAGTTTCTTTCATTCAAATAATTAATGTAAAGACAATAGAAGGTGTCATTACTATAAAAAAAATTCTAGAGTAACCCAAATTTTAAATGTAAAATTTATTTATACAATTATTTTAAAAACATAATTTTTTTTCTCATTATTCAATTTACTTTTTTTTTTGTTTTACATAAAGTCACTTATTTTATAAAGTAAAGTGAGTTTGTCTCTACCGTTTATTTATTTAAGGGTTTATATTAATCTATAATAAAAAATTTTCAAATAAAAATAAATTCCTTTTATCTTGCTATTGTTTTTATCTTATGATGGTTATACCACTTATCTTGTAATCATAATAAAAATAGCAAATGGGCAACAATATAAAAAATTATTTTATTCAAAAAGATTAAATATAAATTAATATGAACTGTTAAATAATTAAATGATGGAGATAAACCTACTTTACTTTATAAAGTGAGAAACCCACTTTAAAGGATCCAAATACTACATTAAATGTTATGTTTTATTATTATCTTTATTTTTTTAAAGTTTAATTAATGAATGTTTATAGTATTATTTTATATATTTTGTTCCTATTTGATCTTATCTTATTAAGGTTTCATTTTCTAATATTTATTATTGTTTGTTACACCTTGATAGTCTATATAAATGAATTAAGAGTTTGAAAAAATAGATAACAAACTCTCACTTAATATATATAATGTAGAGACACTATTGTATGTAGATGAGGTAGTTAGTGCAAGAGTGAGTGTTGAGGATGTGAGAGAGAGAAATAGAGAAAAAGTAAGGACCTTGCATTGTGGTTTGAGACTATTGAGAGGTGAGACTCAAATGAGAGAGGAAAAAATTGTTTTCATTGAGAGTGAGGGTTGGTCTCGATATATTTTGTTGTAGATGTGTATCTTCTTATATGTTAAGTGATGCATGTTGTGCAATGAAAAACAAGAGAGAGAGATGTTAATGAATCAGGTCAGTTGGTTATATTGGTGTGGTAATGTATGTACATAGTAATTATGAAGGTGAGAAGGATGAATGAAAAACAAAACATTGAGCATCAAATTAAAAAAGAAATTTTTTTTATATTAATTTTTCTTTTCTTTTATTTATTATTTATTATTTATTTTTCTCTTTATGAAATTAAGTCACACAATTTATAATGAAAGAAACAAATATATTTTAAAATTTTAATTAGATTAAATAAATAAAAACATATTTTTTTACTCTCTTATTATTTGTTTCTCTTTTTTATTTCAAATGTTCTTATTTTAGATCGGAAGAGCA
>JAMLFT010007877.1:0-14286 GCA_026544285.1 Pachyrhizus erosus | reverse complement strand
CTTATAACATATTGAAAAATATTATTCAAATTTTTATCTTTTTTCTAGTGATAATAAATTTACTGGATTAATAAAAAATAAAAAAAGATAATCATATCTTATTAAAATCAAATAACTAAATGTATAATGACTTTAATTGGTGGGTAATAATGTTAATTGATTTGCAATATCATTACCACGCACGTTAATAAGAATAAAAGAAAAAGTGAAAAAGTATCTGACTGCACAGACCAAAAATTCTTGCGTCCTATTTAAGTCTCCGACGTGCACAGAATCACCGCATCATTGGTAATAATAATAATAATAAGTTATAAAAAAAATTTATAATAATAATAACTTGAAAAATAAAAATAAAATCTGCAAATTTGAGGGCTTCCATTTCAGCACTTTGGCTTCTCTGTGTCTCTCTCGTCCTGAGTTGATCTCAACCGAGCCGTCACAATTCCCCTTTTCTACGTCGTCGTTTTGAACCCCATTGCCCCTCCTCTCCAATTCAAAGCCAAAGGTAACATACCCATGAAGTTTATTTCGCTTTAAATTCAACGTAGATGTAGAAAGCCCCAAACTTGGTCAACTGGAGTGTTGCTTTCCATTTGGGTACATCCATCAATGTCGAAATTTTTGTGTCACTTTTTTTTTCTTGCTGGAATATCAATGGCTATTTTTGCAGAAGAGTTTTATTGTTGATTGTGGTTGATCACTGTCATGCACCATGTTAAAATCAGTGTCTGTTACATTTTTGTTTGGTGAAAGAGTTTATGTAATTGGTCTTGGGGGCTTACTAGGGTCAATACAAACCTCAAGGCTCACAGAACACCTTAAGAGCTACTAACAGATTACCCACGAACAAGGTCCTAACATAGGCAGAGGATTCAAACTCACGTCTTTTAGAATATGAGCCCAATCCTTATCAACTGAACCGACCTTTGTTGGCATGTTACATTTATTCTTAGAATTTTCTGATATGTTGTTATTTAATTGTGCTCATTTGTGCTCTACTTTGACTATTATGTGATACTAGGTCAAGGAAGGTATGATGAGAGAAAATTCCAAGGGCAAGTGTGGATCTTCTTCTCTTCAATCCATGAAGGAGAAGGAAAAACACCTGGTGGATAAAGTTCAAGGGATTTTCAACAATCTTCTGTCTGCAAGAAAGGAGGGCAGGGGTAATGACATTGTGATCTTTGAGGAGCAGATGCATCAGTTGCTCCGAGAGTGGAAGGCAGAACTGGAGTCTCCAGCCAACTCCTTAGCTGTATGGTTTTAAATTTTTAGACATGGATGATTATAATATCTGTGCTTTCTTTGTTCATCTCAAAAAATTTGGATGAATGTTGTTGTAATATATGATTGCATTGGCATTCTATAGGATGGAAGCTTTGATTCGTTTACCAGCGAACTAGCGCAACTGTTGCAAGTGATTGAGGAGAAAGATGATGCTACTAGTCCATTAACAAAACCTGTGTCATTGAAGACTGAGATCCATATAAATAACGTTAGTGATGGCAATTTTCAGTTTTTTCAGGAGGTAAGTTTCTTTCACTGGTGCTGGAGAGTCTTTTTATATATATATATATATTTGTGGATTAATTCTTGGAGTAACTTGATCCCTCCTCTCTATATATATATTTGTGATTTGTTGCTTTACCCAGTTCACAAAACGTTATCTGTATTATTTTGGTTTATTGTGCTTGGTTGTATGCTTTTGGTATAATTTCTTATTGTTAAAGATGAAAAATATAAGATACATCTATGTTTTGTTAATCTATATAAGTTTTTGCTAAAATGACACCAACCATATAGAAAAAATTGCAAGGTCAAGTGAAGTTTATCTTTTGCTGAGTGTGAATTTTAGAGTACTAAAAATCAAAGGATCATATTTTTTAACTCTTGAAGATTTGGTTATATCATACCAACACAGGGATGATTTGTTACCTTTATTAAAATCGTTGAATTATCTTAGAATTTGGGCTTAGGGCCTAACTAAACCTACCACACAAAACTAGCTTGTAAGTTGAGGGTTGTCCAAGCTTTATAAGCTCTATTTACATCAGATCTCTAGTTAATGTGTGGACTAAACACCACCCTTGAGGCTGCAATTAAGGAAGCCTCCTAAGAGGTCACAATTAAGATGGGCTAGGGATGACTAAAATTAAGATGACTTTCAAACATCCCCTTCATGCCCAAGGTTATGGGCCTCGAGCGTGGCAATGCAGGTGGCCCAACAATGGATCTAAATTCTAAGATAAACTTTGATATCATCTTAGAATTTCTTACAATTAGAGATTAAAAATATGAGATACAGTATGTGTTTCGTTAATCTATATAAATTTTTGCTAAATGACACCGACCATATGGAAAAAAATTGCAAGGTCGGGTGAAGATTGTGTTTGCCGAGTTAAAATTTTTAAGGACTAAAATTTGAAGGATCATATGTTTTAACTCTTGGGGATTTATATATATATCATACTGACACAGGATGATTCAATACCTCTATCAAGAGTTGATGTGTATAGTTTGAGTGATTTTTCTTGGTGCTAGATAGTAAACAAAAAATATCAATGAGACATTTTTAAGTTATAAAGTATAGCCTAAGGGAAGACTATTGATGCCAGTGTGTTTTGGTCTTTTAGTTTGTCCTGTGCTAAGATATTTTTTAAACTTTTTGTTTATATGAGAATTGAACATGATTCCAATGAGCTATGCCCAAATCATTTAGTTACTTGATGTAAGTTGTTGAGAGTTTTAGGCTGACCATGCAGCCTTGTTCTAATTTTTCTTTCCAGGTTGATTCCAACTTGTTAAAATTCATTGGTTGAGGGAGAATTACAAAAAGGGAACTCCTAAAAAATATATTTAGTTAGGAATAATTTAACGGCTTAACTGGTTATCATTGTTCTGAGTTGTTAATATGCATTGACATACTGACGTGATTTAGCACTTCAGTGGTTTGTTGTTCCGAAAATGAAAATATTCTTACAATGAATTTTTTTTCTGTATTTTCTAAAAAAAACTAATGCACAAAGTATGTTCTTAAAAAATATATTTAGTTAGGAATAATTAACCGCTTAACTGGTTAACATTGTTCTTAGTTTTAATATGGATCCATTTATGACTTGATTAAGCACTTGTGTGGTTTGTTGTTCTGAAAACGTAAATGTTTTTACAATCAATACTTGTTCAGTATTTTCTCAAAAAAAAAAAAAAACTAGCTCACAATGTATGAAGAAATAGAATATGTTTAAGCAGAAAGTTTTAATCTGTTTAATCATATTTTTGTGCTTTACTTATTAATCTTTTATTTCGTTGCTTTTTTGAAGAGATAATAATTGGCACTTTGTATCTTGCAGAAGCATTTTGATAACCAACCACTAGGTCATACTTTTGAAGGCTCTGCTTCAACTCTGTACAACAATGCTTTTAATAACTCAGATATGACACAGTTGGATTATCATCCATTCAGTTTAAATCAAGATATGGATCACAACCCAGTTGGTCACAACTCTGATTTGATTGGTCAGTTGGATTTATATCAGGACCTCAGGCACAATGCAGAAATGAAAAACTCAGAATCAACTCAATTTAGTTTAGAAGGTTTTGATTGTAGCCAATTCTTTAGAACTGATGACACTGTGCAGCATGGAGAGAATATTATTCCTAACATTCTTCCAAATATCTGTCCTCCACCTTCTGCTTTTTTAGCCCCAAAATGTGCCCTATGGGACTGTTTCAGACCTGCTCAAGGGGTAGAATGGTGCCAGAACTACTGTAGCAGTTGTCATGAGCTGTTGGCAAATAATGAGGGTCTTCCTGGCATGACTCCAATTTTACGACCTGGGGGCATTGGTGTAAAAGATGGTCCTTTGTTTGCTGCTGTTCTTGCTAAGACGCAGGGAAAGGAAGTGGGCATCCCTAGTTGTGAAGGTGCTGCCTCAACTAAATCCCCCTGGAATGCTCCAGGTGAGTACACAAGGAGTTTATTACTTTTGTTATATCTCTCTATTTAATTATAGAATAAATATACATACACTGATAGTGTAAAAGACTTTTCCACTGTTATCCAATCAGAAGTTGTGATGTATGTAAGTTTTATAATAATTAAAAGTCATAATAAAAATGATTTTTGATTGGTTGATAGTGTAAAATATTTTAAACTGACAGTGCATGTCTATTAAACTCTTAATTATATTCATAAAAGCTATGCAAATTCTATCAACAGGCTTGTCTATTGAATGCGTTATAGAAGAAATTGTTTTGTCCATGCTTATTGTTTAGGTTTGAATTCTTAGTCTTTTTTCTGTTGCAGAGTTCTTTGATCTTTCTTTTCTTGAGGGTGAAACTATTAGAGAGTGGCTCTTTTTTGACAAGCCTAGAAGGGCATTTGAAAGTGGAAACAGAAAACAGAGATCACTTCCGGATTACAATGGGCGTGGTTGGCATGAATCGAGGAAGCAGGTGATGAAGGAACATGGCGGACAAAAGAGGTCCTATTACATGGACCCCCAGCCTCTTAGTTATCTTGAGTGGCATTTGTACGAGTATGAGATCAACAACCATGATGGTTGTGCATTATACAGACTAGAATTAAAGCTTGTGGATAAAAAGAAAAGTCCTAAAGGAAAAGTGACCAAGGAATCTCTTACTGATTTACAGAACAAGATGGGACAGCTTACTGCTGCTGTTCCATCAACTGATGATGGACAACCAGTCAAGGGAAAAACAAAGGCCAAGTCTGAGAATGATGAATCTCCCAACAAGTAAATTAATACTCCATGGGGCGATTTTACCATATGACTGACCAAGATGTACATATTTGAAGATGGATCACAGTTTGTGGAGATTTCTGACTTTCCTTGAAAAAGGTTAAAGGCAAATAGAATTTTCTTGTGGTAGGTGCTCATAGTCTTGCGCTGAATTTATCGTTATTCTACTTTCGGATATTGGCATTATTTGAAGTCTGCTCATAAGAAACTCCTTATGTGCTACATAGGTTAAAAGTTAGATCTATTCTGTAGGGATGACTTTGCAATCTGCATACTTTCTGATGGATCAGTTGGAGTTTCCTTTGTTGACTACTTCGCTATCAGCCTATTCCCAAACTTCTGACATATTCTTAAAATTTAGTAGCGTTTATTTGGTTGTAAATGTTATTTAATGGTGGGATTAGTTTTAACTTACACTATTAGTACATGTGCTGCAATTCCATGGGAATGCAACATAGAATTTCTGTATAGATATAGTATGCATGCACTTTCCCTTCTGCTGGATGAGACATAACTCTGCTTAGTTTTCAATGCGTGTATCGGTGTATGGTTAAGTTTGGAATGTCCCAAACCATGGTTTGGGCAAAAACTTTTCTTGTGCATTTTACCTGCAACTCCTTTGGAAATACCATTTTGAAGGACAAAACGTGGTCATTAAGGGAACAATCCTTATACTCTCTTTTTCTGTTTGTTTTGCCCCTTTTTCTTTCTTTCTATTACCCCTCTATTATTTGCCTTTGTCCTATTGTTCTTTCTTTGTTTTTGTGATTAACAAATCAGCCATCCAAAAAAAAAATGTGACTAATTAAAAGCTAAAATAATAAGGATCAAAATTACGCATTAATTGATTAAAATATAAAAAATGTAATTAAGTATTTTTCTTTTCATCTTCTCTGGTATAACTATTTTCATTTATCCCATTTTTAATATTGATTCACGATATAGAACTAAAAATTAAAATTAATTGGTTGAGTATTAATATGTAGTTAGTTTTATTTAATCTATTTCTCTATCAGCATAATGTCTATTAACTAAGTGAAACTATGCAAAACTTTAGCTTCTACGCTAATGTGGAGATATATCAATCTAGATCATCTAAATATAGAATGTATAAGTTCCACTCCCATCTAGCATTCGGAAAAGGTATGTCGTCTTTGGATCAAGATTTTCTACTTTTAATTTTTTTTTAACTGTACAAATCTCGATCATTTTTAATGCTTCTTTGTCTATTAAAATAAAATATAAAAATTAATGGAAATCTACTTGTTGAGCTATACATTTTATTTGGCAAACTTATTTGGGAGTGAGTGTGTGCAAATGTAATCCTCATTTTGATAAAATTATAAGTATATACCTACAATTTTTATATTTTACCCCCTATCTTTATACATTTGAATCCACTGTTTCCAATTTTTTACTCTATTATCAAATTTTGTCTTTTAATGACTAATTTATTTATTGCGTTTTGTTCCTGTTTTAGCTCTCCGAGTTTATTTAACTCGACATTTTAGTTCATTTCACATTAATAATAATAATGATTATTTATTTTATAAAAATGGTTTACTCCCAATATTTTAGGTCTTGAATCCGTCACTTATCATATAAATTATACATGGATTTTTTTTTCCCCTATTTTTGCCCATTTGAGTACCCTTTTGTTTCTGTTTTCATTTGGACGAGCCAATTCGATTCTTTGGGTTAGCCTGGAAGTAACACAAAGTTTACATGTTCAATGCTACTACTTGTAGAAAAGACTACCACGAGTTATCTGTTTCAACATTGAAGCTTTTGACAGCATTCTAATTAAATATATAACAAAATTCCACACGTTGAAACTTCTTTTGCTTATTAAAAAAGAAAAAAAATAAGAAAACTCCATACATAAGAACTAGTTGAATTGACCTACTATGCTCCAATTCTGCTTTGAACAAATCAATCACCACCTTAACCATTTCAATTCACGCAACCATCACAGCTACAAGTCAATTCCCTCCATCAACAATCTCTTGAAGCCTCTTACAGAAATTGTCAACATAAGAGGCCTCTAAATCTTTGTTAAGCAGTAACTCTCTGATCCTAGTATGATTATCCCTCACCTTTTTGCTGGTTTCATTTTCATTATCCATCACAATGCTTACAGCTTTGCACACACTCTCCCTGGTGTACATTCCATCATCACCTTTCTCCACTTCCACACCAACCTCCAAGTTGTTCCCCATCATCCTTGCATTGAGGATCTGGTCACCAACATTAGGCAACAACACCAATTGACACATGTTCACCAATGCCTCAGACAAAGACCCTGATCCACAATGAGTGATGAAGCACCCCACAGAAGGGTGTGCCAAAATCAACTGCTGCTGAACCCATCCACCATACACAAACCCTTTTCCTTGAACCCTCTCTTCAAACCCCTCAGGCATTGCTGCCTCCACTGTCTCAAATCCAACTGGGGGTTTCACAGCTGCCAAGAAAGGCATGCCAGTAAGCTCAAGACCAAGCACCAACTCTTGGAACTGGTTTGGCCTCAAAGTGCACTCACTTCCAAAACAACAATAAACCACTGAACCAGGTTCAAACCCTTCAAGCCATGTGGAAAATTTCTCCTCCAAATCAGAAGTAGGTGACTCTAGAATAACTGGGCCAGTAGCAAGCACTGGCTTGTTAAACTGCTTTCCAATGTAATCAATATATGGCCCTTCAATTTCTCTGCACGTTCTGTATGACAACACATCAGCTTCATTCATTGCAATGAATTGTCGATCATAGAAAAGAACATCGCTCCCATACGTTTCCTTTCTTTTCGTAGCAAAGGCACGAGCCTCGTGAGCATGAAGCTTAATCGATGAGTCAGGGTACCTATGATTATACGATTATTCTAAAAATAAATAGGATGGGTATAAAATGTCCATCTAAATATGTATTTGTTTTGTTCTTATTTAAGATTCAATTTATATTATTTCATATATTTAAAAGATAAAAAATATTAGTAATTAAAAAATATATAAATTTAAAATATATTTATTATTATTAATTAAATTTAACTATTTTTTTAATTTTAACAAATTAAATAATTAAATCTTATAATAAAACATAACAAATATATAATTGCAATATTCTACAAATTCAAATTAAAAACTTACTCCATCAACCTTATAAAAAAAAATATTAAATCATTGTCATCATAAATCAGTTTATATTGTTTCCAATCATTTCTTTCTGACAATTTGCATTTTTAGTTTATCAAAAGACAACATTTATATGCTTCTACATTATACAATGCTTCTATGTCTCATCTAAAAGCATTAGATTTTATAAATAAATTTAAAGGCTTGAATGATATCCAAGAGTTTGATATCAGATACAGATCTAATATGAATACATGAAGTAGATTAAAGTATTGGTGCTTGGTAAGAGGGTATACCCTTCTGGGGGTTCCATGAGGTCACTTTCTGTTAGGTTTGCTCCTTGGAAATATCTGGTTGGTGGAAGAGTGTAACCAACCATCACAGAACTAGCAGTGCAATAGTGCACACTCTTGATTCCAAGACGCTTTGCCAAGGCTGGCATCCAATGTGTGAAGTCATAGAAGACAAGGTCAGGTTTGAGGTTACTAAGAAGGGTTTCTATGTCATCTTTGGTCAGATCCATGGCTGTCATGATCTGTGGTTGCAAAGGGTAAGTGACATCTGCGGTGGTTTGTGCATTGGGGGGAAGGCCTTCAGTGTGTGGAACTGTGATGGTAACAAAGGTGATTAAATCAGTGTGCAAGTTGAATGGCTCTAACTTGGCTTGTGCTTTCGGGGGGGTGATGAAGGAGATTCTGTGACCCCTAATGGCTAACTTGTTACATAGGTGAAGGAATGCTGTTTGGTGACCCATGGCTAACCATGGATACATGGCTATGTGCAAAGAACGTGATTCCATGGCTTTGGAAGCAAGAGAAAACTACAAAGGAAGAAAATTAACCTAAGATAAAGTGAAAAGAGTAAGATTGATTACAATTTGGAGAAGAAGCGATAGTAAAGGAGATCCTTCGGTTCTTATGGTGGTAGGTGCCAATGTTTTACCGTGGAAAAGGTTTTGCGTGGGCTACATTGTACAGAATTTTTATACGTGAACGAAGGAGCGGGCACATCGTGATCGTAGTGCAAATTCTTAAGTAGTTTTTTTTGGTAAATAATTCTTATAGTTTAGTTATATAATTAATTTGTATCAGTTGTGATCGATGGTCTTCGTTTAAATAAACATGTGGGGTCATTAAAAGTAATCTTTACCATTATATAAAGAATTTGGATCCTCTACACCAATTTTCTTCATTCATCTCTCTCTGTCTTTATCTATTTTTTCTTTCTCTGTCTATCATCAATCTTTAACTTATTTTTTCTCTCCCTCCTTTGTATTTTTTTTGGCTGCAGAGCAACATGCTGTATGTCATAGATAATGTCGGATTTGATTATATTTAATAATAAAATAAATGTTTCAAGTATAAATTATAATAAAACATCAATTTTATTAGAATTTGATAGTATATAAAGTAGTCTTATATGGTGGATGAGAAATTACGGTTGATATGATTTTTAAAATAGTTATTATAAAAGTTAATAAATTTATTTTATATGATAATTTGTAATTAAATGATAATATAAAATTGTTTTATATTCTTATTATATAATTTATTTTCTCATTTTATAATAATACATACGATAGTGTACTTTTGTACAAAATATCTATTGTTATGTTTTAATTTTATATATTTTTTTTATATCAATAAATTTACATATTGATTTGACATGTAAATAATAATAATGATTTATCTAAAATTTTAAGATTTTTAAATATAAATATCAAAGAAAAAGTTGAAACAAAATTTTAAATTAAAATTTAGTTTCTGACATTTAATTAAATGTAAATCAATTAATTAATAAAAAATTAAATTTTTTTTATAAATGAAAATATTCATTAAATTGGTTAAGTCAAAAGATAGTAAAAAATAAAAATACATAAATTTATATCAAAATTGTTATAATAATAATTAAAAATTTGTAAAATTACACTACAATGTAATTTCTTTTTCAACATTTAAGGTAGTTTAAAGAAAGTTATACATCCTATGAGTTGCATCTAATTAAAATTTTCTTCATACTTCGTAGAAAATATTCATTCCCATTTGTTATATTTTATTCATACTTTCTTTATTAAATAAAATAAAACCTTCAATAAATTAATTAAGTTAAAAAAGAGAAAGTAAAGAAAAAATATTTGCATTAAAATTATCATACCAATTAATTAAAAAAATATAATTTTACCATAATAATTTAGATGTTATGTAATTTTAGATAAAATTTTCATCGTTTGTAAATTAAATGTAAATTTTTCTACTTATTTTTATAAAACAAAGTGTTCTTCCCCATGTATCATATTTTAATTTTAAATAAATTTTCTATTTTAATAAATAACCTAAATATATTTTAAATGATTTACCTATAGACTTTTTCTTGATTTTCTGATTCTGAGTTTTTATAATTAAAAACAAAACAAAACAATAGATAATTAATAAAAAAAATATAATTAAATTTACTTTATGAAAAAAAAAATTACTCACTAAAAATTTGATGTAATACATTCCCATAGGGTACTTTCATGCAAAATGTATATCTTTTAATGTTATCTTTTATGCATATTTTTCTATATCAGTCAATTTACATATTGATTTTAGATTTTAACTTGTAAATAAAAGAATAATGATTTATTTAAAATATTTTAAGATTTTCAAATTTAAATATCAAACGAGAAAGTTGAAACAAAATTTTAAATTAAAATTTAGTTTCTGACAGTTAGTTTTATGTAAACCAATTAATTAAGAGAAAATTGAAATTATTTCGATAACATAAAATATTTGTTAAATTAATCAAATCAAAAGATAATAAAAAATAAAAAATAAATTTATATCATAATTATTATAACAAAAATTATAAAATTACATTACAATGTAATTTCTTTCAAATATTCAAATTTTAAGGTAATTTAAAAAAAAATTGTTCATCCATTGTGTTACGTCTAATTAAAAATTTCTTCATACTTCGTAGAAAATATTTATTCCTGCTTGTTATATTTTATTCATTTTTTTATATTAAATCAAATAAAACATTCAATAAATTAATTAAGTCAATAAAAAGAGAAAACAAGTAAAAAATATTTACATTAAAATTATCATAATAATAAATTAGAAAAATCTAACTTCACCAAAATAATTTAGAAGTTAATGTGATTTAGAGAAATCATTCATCTCCCGAGAATTAAGTATAAGTTTTTTTTACCTGTTTTCCGTGTGTTGTATTTTAATATAGTTTTCATTTTAATAAATAACTTAAGTATATTTTTAATCCTTTAAATGATTTACTTACAGGTCCTTTCTTGATTTTGTGATTCCAAGTTTTAATAATAAATAGTTAATGGTTATTTTGGAATCACAAATAATACTTCTTAAACTCTGTTGAAAAAACTGATCCAAACAAAACTTTAATTTGTTAAATTGATTTCTAGCCCTATTCTGGAATATATCAAAAGTATATTAATCTATTAATAAAATTGTGCAATTGATTAAATTCTTTAACAAAGCAAAAAATTTAAGATTCTTGATATTTCTCATCTATTAATCTAACTTAAACGATTGTAATTAACTTACTAGTCATTATAAAGGATTGATTTTTGAATTTTGAGAGCTAATCCAATAAGTTTTTCAAAGAGTCTACAAAAAGATCAACCTTATGCGACAATATTACAGAGACAACATAATCTTCCCCGATGAGTTTTCACTCAATTTCCAACTAAAACATCTAATAATTATTGTTTATTACATAAATTAAGCAATAGCTACATCAACTATTTGCTTGCAACTACAGTATTCAATAAAAATGATGGCTAGCAACAGCTTAACAACATAAAATCCTATAACAGCATGTGTGACTAACAGTATTGTATTATTGTATTATTAGTAACATAATATCTCATGACATACTCTTTAGTTAAACTTACAAAATTTGATAAGATATGTTACCTATTATATGTATGCAGTTATGTTAACCACAAGGTGTAGAATATTCATTGCATATAGTATGATCGAACATGCTTTTGCTTTTCCAAAAATGTAAAGCTGCAAAATCAATCTACAAATGCAACATAAAAAATATGCATGAGAAAATAAAATTCTCTGATAAGGGAGTCCAAAACAAAACCTAGGACTTTCTCCTATACATCCTTTAAAGGAGATATGTGTGTCAAGACTTGTGCTTTTCAAGGAATCATAGCATCTGTGACATTTGGGATATAATGAGACATTTAGCCATGATTTTTTTTTTTGAGTTCATCTATGTTGAAAGACTCCTTCCTTTATTAAATGCATCATTGAGGATGAATGATGTCAGATCCAAAGTAAGAGTATCATTCCATAATCTAAAGCAAGTGAGCTACTGTTTTATCCTTGAACCTCCTCCACACAAATCATTCCATTGATTCAGCTCATTAATTATGATAGGTCCTTCTGCTGCATAACGTGCAACCATCTGCATTTAAACAAATATCTGTAAGTTAGTGTACATGGAAAAAGATACTCTGAAAAAAGGACTGCATTAAGCTTTGATGAAGGAGAGAGATCGTTGAGTTTCATACAATAAAAATTAGTTTATTTTTTTAAAATAGATTACATTGATACAAAAGGAGAAATGAATTAAATTTTAGAAAAAGAATAAAAGAGAAAAATAAAATAAAAAAAATGAATCAAGAAAATAAATACACTTCTAAATTAACTTCAGTGCCAAGTTAGCTGAATCACAGAATGAATCAAGAGTGGAGTCTGCTGCTATTGTTGTAGAAGAAAAGGATTTGTTGTTGAAGCTGAACTGGATGGTTGCTACAAAGGATTTCCCATGGCCTCTCCAAGTCCCATCTTGCAAAACAAAGCTCAACCTCAATTTCAAAGAATGAAAATGCATTTAGGAGAGAAAAGAATAGGAAATAAAAATGATGTCAGAAGAGGGGAAGGTAAGATGGGAAATGAAAGGTAGAAGAGAGAATGAATGGCTGAGAATAAAAATGAGGAAGAGAAAAGGAGCAAGAAATAGCAAATTGCAAGTCTATCCAAAATTCAAAATTTCAAAATTAAAGCCACACCATTTCAGAAGCAAAACACGTTGGTTTGTTTGAAAAAAAAAAAAAAGGCAAAAACTTTGATGGAACCATCCAATGATTCCAATCATTCAATTTTCTTCTATAGTTATCTAAACAACACATAAAAATTAAAGATAGAAGAAGATCCCTACAAAATCACATCATAGCATAACCAAAGTAACATATGAGCATATACCTTTCAGATTGAAACCTTAACCCCTTATCGAAAGAATGCTAAATTTGTTAGAAATGATGCAACTATACCCTGTAATTTACAAACAACTCAGCTAAAGTATAACAATATATATATATATATATATCGTTTTCACACAGCTATGCCCTGTAAACAAATTTTGAAACCAAAACTGATTTGATTTTAAATTTGAAAATAACCATTATCTCACAATAATATTTTATTTTCTTCTATTAATAAAGTTTTATTATTATATTAATTATAACATTTATTACTTTTTACTAACTATTCATTTAAACTCTAATAAAATAATTTATTTATCTTTTTTTAGACTCTTATATGTGATAAAAAAATTTGTCATTTTTTTTGTGTATTGAGTATATATGTGAATACATTTAGATACATATTTTTATATTTTAAAAGACTTCCTCAACGTGTGTTTGAAATAAATTTGAACTTTAATAGATCTTAAGAAGAATAAACCAACATTTTCTACATATGAAACAAGATTGTGTGAAGAAAATTTGAAATCTAAAACAAAACTTTAAAAATATTTGATATAATATTAAACATTAAATTTAAAAAAAAAATGTTATTTTTATAATAAGTTGTACAATAATATATACAACTAAGGGAGAAAAAGAGAAAAAAAAAGTAAAATAAAAATATGATACATAATAAATTATGTGATAAAATGAGATAATAATATAAAATATTGTATAAATTATTATATGAGTTGTTTTTAGATAATACATCTTTAATTTTAAAATTAATCTTCTAAAATTCTAGTTTAAAATCATTTATTAATATTTTTTAAAAATATTAATAAATGATAATTAATTTAGTTGAGTGGTTGCATAAATGGTTGTAAATCCTATCCTACTTGAATTTAATTCCTATGAATAACAAATTATTTATTAGTTTTTTTATTTTTATATTAATCTTCTAGTTTTTTTCTTTAAATTTTTTAAATTAGATTCATACTTTTTATTTTTCATTTTATATCACTACAATTTTATAAGTATAATAATAAAATAAAATGAAAAGAAAATAATAGAAAAAGTTACAAAATAAGTAAGAGAAAATGATATGATTGGTCTTCAAAAGAATTTCAAACTGAGAAAAACGAATAAGATAGATAAGAGAATTTGAAGTAAAAAT
>JAMLFT010007876.1:0-14318 GCA_026544285.1 Pachyrhizus erosus | reverse complement strand
CCTTATGGTTTGCCCAAAATAAATGCACTTAATAGAGAGCACCGAATGGACAAGTCAGAAAAGTAACTGAAGAGTTCGTTTATTCCTTCCATCCTTTCATTTGCTGGCTGGACAATTAATTGTTGGATGGATAATTAATTGTTGGCTGGACCCCACACTTGTTACAGTTCCAAATATATTATGCTAAATGATAAAATTTTAGTAAAACTGCGAGAGTTAGAAATCGAACACAGTATCTACTAATTGCTTAGATAGAGATAAATCACTAAACCAAATAATTTTTTTGTAAATATATACTACAAATATATTTATATTGATTTTTTTTAATTATATCAATTCATACACTTCAACTATTGATTCACTCACACAATATTCTTATTGAGTTGAATATCAGTTTAAGTTTTAAAATATTGGCTCAATTTTATCTTATCTAATTTGATTTTTTATATAAACTTCATTCATACTTTAAGATTATGTTTGGATTGATGAAAGATAATTCAATGAAGTAAATTAAAATAAGAATGAATTGAAAATATCATTATATTTTTTTAATAATTTATAATTAAATAAAATAAATATTTTATTTTTTTATTTAAAAAAAGAAAAAAATATAATAAATTAATTTTTTTATTTTCTATATTATTCTTTCTTTAAAGTGATTTTTTTTATTTAAATATGTTTTTGGTCTTTGATAATTTTTTAAATTTTGTATTTAGTTTTTATTAATTTTTGTTGTTGTTGATTCTAAAAGTATTATAGATTTTGCATTGGGTTCCTAAAAAAATTATTTTATATTTCATCTTATCATTAATTGTTAAGTGACCTAAGAAATATTTTTAGATTTTTCTTTTGGTTTTTTAAATTTTTTTATCACAATGTTTGACATCTTTTCTATGATATGATAATGTCTCAAATTAACAAAGTCAATATTTTATATCATTATTTTAAAAAATAAAACTAAAAAAGATCATTTTTTAGACCTACCAATTGAGAAGAAATGACAAATATTAAAGAATAAGAATAAAAAAAATATGAAAGAAGTACGCATACCTTCAATAAGATAATTAACATGCAAAGAAAAAAGAAGTGAAAGAAAAAATTACTTAAATGTGAGTTATTGAACTAACAAGGTTAAATATTTTATAAAAGATGAAAAATAAAAGAAAAAGATAAAAAGTATTTTATAAAAAATAAAAATAAAATTATAAATGATAGAAAAGAAAGAAAATAAAAAAAAATGATAGAAGAAGAAGAAAAGCATAGAAAAATGAGAAGACAGAAAAAAAATAACAAAGTACAATAATCAATAAGCAATATAAAATTTTGGTTTTATCACATTCCTTATAATTTGAAAAAAAAAAGAAAAATAATTATAAATAATAAAATAGAATGTATTTCATACCATTCTATTTTAATAAATTTCATCCTAATTTACAAAGTTCAAATAATAGAATAAATTATCTTTTCATTTCATTTCTTTCTATTGTATCTCCTATCATCAATGCAAACATAGGCTTAGATATAAAATACAAATTGTTTCATATAAACTATTGAAACATATGTTTCACATTCATAAATATTTTTTCTTTAATAAATAATTAGAGTTTTAAATTAATTTATTATTTTCTATTAACTAAAAGACATGTTTATATAAGCGTTAAACTAACAGATTAAGATTAATCAAATCAACATTGATCTATTCACCACATTAAAAGTGAACAGTAAATTTAAGTGAACTTAACTTACAACATCAAAGGTTCGAAACTTTGAATCCCATATACCCTTACTGAAAAGGATTCATGTAAGCCACCTCTGAGGATTAGTCTCACATCTAGCTACTCGATCAATGATAGAAAATCCTAATAAAATTAACCCAGTCATCTTTTATAAAAAGTACTATTTAATACAAATAAATTAGCAATGAATTTTTTTTATATATAAAATAAGCATTGAATTTAATTATAGTAAGTTAGTCCAACATCTATCTATAATATTATATAAAGTTGTTGTTAAAATGAGAAATTAATAGTCATTTTTTTAAAATTAAATTTGTTGAAAAAAATTTCACCTAAAATAAAAATAATATTGATATTTTTTTATAATTAGTTAATGAAAAAAAATTGTACAACCATACTATATAAACAATATTTTTTCCATCTATTTCTTCTTCATTTTTGTATTTTTTTACAATGTCTTAATCTTTTTCTTTCTTGATAATCATTATGTTTTTCTACTTACTCTTCTTTTTATATTTTTATTATATTTTTTTGTTACTTATAACTCTACATCTTTTAGAATGATAGATATTGTGATAAAATGCCTATATTTAGAGAAATTTAACGAGTAAAATGTACAAATCATCAATCATTTTGACGATTCTAAAGAAAAAGATATTAATAATATTTTTATACAATTTGGATAATCTTAAGTATTTATTAGTTAATATTTCATTCGGATTGAAAATTTAATAATGAAATAATATTATTTTGTTATAATTTTTATTATCATAGTGTGAAAATAAATTTTAATTTATTATTTTTATTTTTAATCATGATATTAAGTTGTTATTCATATTTTTCTTATTTTTTCAGTTACAAATATTAAAAAATATATATTAAATAAATTTTAAAATTCTTTCACAAATAAATTACACAAAATTTGAGAATCAAACTACAAGGAAAAATTAAAACTAATGTTTTTTATTTATTTGAATATAACTTATATATTCAATGTAGCAATTTTCATTTTAATTGATGCACATGATAAATTTGATTTAAGGACGAATCATTTTCAAGAAGGAAGGAATGACGATGATGATCTAACAAACAATACAAAGACATTTTGTATAAAATTAGAGGTCCCACATGGATGACCAAACAAGTTTTGCAAAATCTTATTATGGAGGCCAAGAAATATTAAGAACAAAACAAATTAAAGGTTGTACAAAAATTAATCATTTTTTAACAAGTTGATCAAGTTGAAAATATTAAAGAATTTTAGCATTTATTATTAAGATATATTTTTTTATTTTATGTTAATATTTATTTTTTTTAATAGGATCATAATTTTATTTTATCTTTTAGATAAGATTATGTTTTGTTTAAGATTTGTTCTTTGTTTAAGATTTGGTTTTTATTATTTATTTTTTTAATTTTTTATAAATATCAACCTATATAAAAGTTGAGAATAGAAATTTAAATGTGTTATGTAGCAATTGAATTAGGTTCTCTCTCACAAGCTCTTGCATGTGTAACTCTTATCTAGGAGTCTGCAAGTAACTTTGGATTTCACATGTTCCATCTAATCATTAACTTGCCTACCTTCTCATCAAGGCTCTTGCATCTTCCGGCCACCAATTTTCGATGGACAAGATTGATATTATCTCTACCACCACCATCTTGTGAGAGTGAAATAAACTAGCGATTCAAATTCAAGATTAACTAATAGTTTGCTACAGTTTAAATTCAACTTTTAAATAATTTAGGATTTGTTATTCTTTTACACTCTCTCTCCCTAATGCCTAACTTAATTTTGAAGTTGATTTCTAAAAAGTAAAAAGTGAAACTTTCAGAGAATATCCTTCTTTTATGCCGTCAATATCCTAACCTAGATAATGTTAAAAGCTTGAAGCCTTTCGCAGTTCCGTCCCCAATTCGTCCGCATGTTAATCTGATCAAATTTATTTGGATAGAGTCCATCGTATGCGCTTTTAATTTTACCATGTATTTGATGCTATACCATAAAATATCACCTTATCCTGACATCTTGCGGGTCCCAAAATGTGTTCCTTTTGCAAAAGAATAGAATAATTTTACAAAGATCAAATCATCATGATCACAACCTTGTTAGGCAAGCTTAAAGACGTGTCTGTAAATTTAGACCAGATGAAGGTCTTCTACTAGTTATCAACTAATAACTGATTCCACCCAATGAACCAAAATCGAAGACCATTAATTCCATCTCAATATCTCATCTATTGCTTACAAAGACCCATAGGCTATAGGTCATATCTCAAACCATGTTAGGAGGGAGTAGTACCACACCTATATCACATTATTGGAGGGGTGTGTGTCTTTTGGGGCTATCGCATATTAACAATTTCAATTAGTTTTTATGTGATATGTAATAAAAAAAATTTAATATACGAAAAAAATAAATAAAATTTAATTGTGTGTTAATTATAGATTGGTCAATACTATAAATTAAAAATAATTTGAGACCATACGATGATTTTTGTGAATCACGAGGTTCAGGAGTCATTTGTCAATATTGGCCAAAATATGTGAATGTTCATCCACGTGAAATTTAAACAGAGAATAAGAATTAAACCCTGAATTTTTTTTGTTCGGGGCTTGGAATTCGAATCAACTTAAGAGGTAAATATTCACTTTCTAAAGTTTGTGGTCCATCAAGCCTAAGACCTAATAAGAAATCAACCTTGACTTAATTTAGAAGATATTGTATTTCAGCTCCATAAAATGGAACATGATAATTTCATCTAGGAACCTTTAATTAGAAAATCAGCAGCATATATGCATGTCAACTACTCCATGACCATATTTATAGCTTGGGTTAGTCAGAGTGAAACGAGTTTAAATAATTGAAACATACAATTTTGCTTTTGATCTTGAATTTATCTATATTAAAAATTATCACAATTCGATAAATTTAAAATTCCGTCAAGACAAATCCCTTATGCGAAATAGGCTTGACTTAACTTAGAAGATACTATATTTTAACTCCATAAAATGGGAAGATGTGATTTTGACAAAAGGAGACATAATGAGAAGATATGCACGAAAATAAAATCATAACAAATAGTAGAACGGGTTCAAATTTTTTAAACATAAACACATAATTTTGTGAGATTTGTGCGCGTAGTAAGAAAAGTAAAAATAATAATAATAATAATAACAACCTCTCCCTTATCAGTTGAAAGAATAATTTCTAAAAGAGAAAGAATCCCATCAAGCCCAAGTCCTAATTAATTAATAAGAAATAAATCTTAGCTTAACCTAATTGAGAAGATATTGTATTTTAACTCCACAAAGTGAGACAATATGATCTTGACATAAAGGAACGAAATAAAAAAAAATAAAAAATCAACTGCATATGTGCATGAGATGACATGACAATTCTTAACTTGGATTATTATGAAAGGTTTACATTCTACAAATATAATTTTGTTTTTCGATCTCAGAAATATACATTCGGTGTCTGACAATATTTCAAGAGGTTAACTCTCACTAGCCGAAAAGAATAATCTCCAAAAAAAAAAATCAATCACAAATCATCTGGTGTAGGATTAACCACGTCTACTGTTTTGCCACCTTCTTTGATGCTTTAAGAATTTACTGTTCCAACAGATTCGATCCCTCTTGGAGGAAAGATGCAGTGCTTTACATATTAATGGACCTATATATATATACCCTTGCCCCTCAAGTTTTTTACTCAAAAAATAGAGACCACTTCCTTAATTAGCTGCTTAGTTCTTTCTTAATTCCTTCATTTCCTTGTGTAGTTGAGAAATGGCACCGCAAGCAGATTTTGCTAAATTTGGGTATGAGATAGAGAAGTTCTTTGGTAGGCAAAGGAGTTTTGGCAATGGCACCCCTCCAGCGACTCATCAAAATCTCTGCCAATACAAATTTTATCCAACTTATGGGGCTACCAAGGTGGTCCACATGCATGTAGAAGATGTCAAGTGCAATGAAGCTGCTTCAAGATTCATATCAGAAAAGAGAACGGACCTGCAGATGAAAGGTTTGGTTGGCCAGTGATATATAATTGTTGTAGTTCTACTTAGAAATATTTAGCAGTTTTTTTTCCCTTTTTTTTTTATAAACTTTAGATTCTTATCTAGCTCTTGAGTCTTTTAGCATATAATGTCTAGTACCACTCTTGTTGTACTATAAGAAAACACTTATGTATGCTTCAGCTCGAAGACAAACAGGAAGGTCTTCTGCAGCTTCAAGAGTTATTATTAGGTTTTTTCAATGGCCTAGGTTTCTTTTTTATATATGTACAAAACAATATATTACTATCCATGAAGAAGTTTTGTTCTCTTGATCTTATTGCCTCTATGTACAGCAGTAACGAGTTTGAGAAAGCATGGATATGGGTTTGAAGTGTGATTAATAAAAGAGCTTGTTTATTTATACTATATAGGTTTTCTCTCATCAGTTAGTATAACGTGCTATGAATCTAATTTGACTCTTAAAATATACAAGTCTAAGGCACTTGAATTTCCAAAGTTCATTTGTATGCATGGTAAAATCAAAATTCAGGTAATTCTTAATTTGCTGGTGATGTTTGCGCATCACAATTTGGTAAGTACCAAGGAGCAGCAAAAAATTGCAGTGTGAATAGAAAATCTTCAAGTAAATCGGTAACTCATATCCATGAAATTATCTTTCACTTGCATCTTACTCATTGAGTACTCAAATTTACGAAGCTTGTAATACAGTTGATCCTTATTAAGGACTAAATATATAAGAAAATCAGGTGATACATATTTTATAAATATAGGAGCTAACTCCCACGCATAAGGTAAATACAAAATCTAAGTTACAAAATCAGAAAAATTTCTATGGATGAAGTTGCCATTTACTCTCAAATTTTGCAAAGCGGTGGCTGTAAAACTTGTAATTAGAAACAGAACGGATTTGTAGATTAAGGAAATATTCTTTTGATAGTTTGAGTGGCCACTGAAAGCATATTTCAGGGATTGTGGTGACAGCATATTTGTTTTCCACTCAAACTGTGAATGGAGGAACAAAAGTTATCTGTTTTTTTTTTTTTTTTTTCTGAATGCTACTATTGGAATGTGGTATAGCTAGAAAAATATAGCCTGTTTTGGAGGGCAATAGGCAGAGTCAGAATTTAGGAGTTAAAAATGAATGGAGAGAATCACGAATTTTAAATTAACCAACTTAACTACAAAAGCTAACATTCTCCGCTGATTTAGACGCCTATAAATAGAAATCAGTGATATGCATTTGTTTAACCAAAAGCATGGTATGAAATACAGAGCCAAACAAAGAGGGATCATTTGTTCATCTTTCACAACTTTTTTTTCTCCTACCCTCCCCAGGAGGCTGAAACCAAAAAATTGAAAAAAAAAAAAAAAATTGAAAAGTGCATAGGGAATTGAGGCGCAATGGCCACTACGAAGAGAGTTGGTATTCTAATTATGTGCTTTGCACTGGGTTGTTATATGGATGCTAAATCACAAACAATGCCAGTTGCTACTCCTGATATGTACGAGGGTGAATATGTAGCTGCGGATAAACTTACTCCTGGTGAGAAGATAAATAACGTTATGAGCTTTGGAGCCAAATCTGATGGCAAGTATGACTGCACTCAGGTAGTTTATGGGATTGTATCTTTTGTTTAATCATGGTGATTTTGCTTTGGTTTAAAATTTGGCATTGGGGCCAAATGCTGCTTTGAATAACATCAAGAATGTTTATAGACTGTCTTTTTCTTCTCCTTTGAGAGTGAAATATATTAACATTGACAATTTTTTCTTCAGCATTGATAAATATGTGATTATATAATTTGGTAAGAAATTTTGTAGAATGACATTCCACCATGTTTTACGATGGAAATTAGGTCCCCTTTTGTCTTTTGATTAGTCTTGGATGAATACTAGAAGATTATTTTTAGGATGACCACCTACAAAAGCTAACCATTATAATTAAATAGAAAGTCCAAGATGTTCAAAATCCTCCACCAGAATATGATTCTCAATGTGGGACTGTTGTCCTATTCAATGACCAAGTTTGATCAAATATTTTAAAGAGACCAAAATAGATTAGCAGGCATGGGTCTAGATAGATAGTAAAAGAATGTAACTAATATAACTGTTTGAACTAAAAAGTTTATCTATTATTATTATCTAATTTTATTGAAAATGTCATACATGAAAAATTACCTATACTCATTAAAAAAAATTAGAGGGCAGCGGACTGGCTCCCCCACTGCATAAAAGATCCACCACTGGTCCTATTCCTTACAATTAGATTTTCATATAATCTTTATAAAATATTCTGAAAATAATATGATCAAGCCGGTTTTAACATGATATGAAGTCACCACATTTTGGGAGAGGTGAAATCTTGTTGAAAGAAGTATTTACATCTAATGTTCATCTGTGTCTCAAATAATATTATTTTTTAAATAAGGATACTTATAGGGAAAAAAAGAAACACGGCATTGGAGTAGATTGACAGTCAAATTCAAATTTTGACCACTAATGATAAAATATTGGGTTAAGTTAGACATCACAATTAGACTAATTTCTAATAATGATGAAAATACAAAATTTTTAGTTTTCTTTACGTACTATACCATGCTACAAATATGAGATAAAATAATCATGAACGAACAAAAATGGAATTGAAAGTAGAGATTTTATTAAAGATAATTAGTTAAAATTTTTGACAGAAATTAGTCATCTGTAAATAGTATGTATCAATAAAATGATTATAAAAAAAATAATCATGAATTGATATAAAGAACACCTGGTCAGGATATTCACTTTTCATAAAATCGATCTGTCTATGGCATCCTAGAGCACTTATAGCTTTGACTTTGGGATGAAGGAAACGTTTTGAACAATTTATACGAATTCATTTCATCGTAAGAATAAGTTCTCAATTAAAAAAGTATTATACAAAAAGTGTTTAATTAAATTATTTTCCTAAATAACACCCAGCTGCTGCAAGTATAGTAGGAAGTGATCATAAGTTACCATAAGGATAGTGAATCATGTTGAATATGTATCTTAAATGTTGTGAAAATAATTTAAATTTAAATTTAAATTAATTAATTTTTTAGTAAATATAAAAATATTTTATTAAGTTATTAATAAATTAATTAGTTTTAAATTTTATTATTTAGTTATTAATAATAGTTTCTAAAATCATGAAAACATAATATTTATTTAATTTTTTGTGTATTTAAATACAAGTCAAATTCAATAAAATTATATATTTCTACAGTGCAAAACAAATTTATATTATTTATTTGTTAAATTATTCTTCCTTTATCCTAAATTAAAATTGTATCAAGAGTTTTATTCTTAAAGAAATAAGAATGGCTCGTCATGGACGGAGAAACCACCATTTCATCAATTGTTCCTTAGTATTTGATGAAAAAATTATTAAATTTGGGTCGTGAGAATAGAAGTTTACCTAGAAGCACTAGTTTAGACCATGTGAATGGAAACTTACCTAGAAGCACTAAATCTTTGGAAACTTGTAGAAGAGGATTATGAAGTTTTTCCTGTATTAGACAACCCCACAATAGCCCAGATCAAAAATTAGAAGGACACCCACAATAGCCTAGATAAAAAATCAGAAGGACAAAAAATGAGGAAATCAAAAGCAAAGACTTTGTTTGTTGTTGTTTCATCTACTATTTTCACTTGAATCATGACATTGAAGTTACCAAAAGAGATATGAGATTTTATCAATAAGAAATATAAAAAAGATGTCAGGATCAAAGGGATGAAAACTCTCAACTTAATGAGGGAGTTTGAAATGTAAAGGATGAAGTAGTCTGAAACAATGAATGAGTATTCTGATTGACTTCTTGACATTGCAAATCGAATTAGGTTTTTCTGTCAAGAGTTTAAAGACTCTAGAATTGTCTAGAAAATTCTAGTTACTCTTCTTGAAAGATTTGAATCCACAATTTCTTCTTTCGAGAACTTTAAAGATTTGACAACTATTTTCTTGGTAGAAGTGTTGAGTGTTGAAAGACAAGAAAACATAATTGAAGAAGCTTTGCAAGTAAAGTTGCATATCAACAAAAGAACGAAAGAAAAGAAATGGAGGACAAATTTGAAGAAAGTGAAGAAGGTAGATCAAGATATTCACCATGTTAGCATTGTGGAAAGAATTTGTTGAGTGCTAGATAACTAGTTGAAAAAAGGTTATAAAGTGTTGTTTGAAAACAAAAATTGCAAATTAAATATGTATATGACAAGGACATTTTTCAAGTAAAAATGACAAGAAAAAGCTTTGTTTTAAATTCATTGAAGGAAGAATAAATTATTTTTTCAATAAAAGAGGATATGATTGAATTGTGGTAAAAGAAAGAAAAAGTTGAAGAAAAAAAAATAAGTTAGTTCTGAAATAGTGGCCCCCAAGTCTTCCAATGATACTACTAAAGCAAAATCTATAACTATTGTACACGAACACACAAACAAGCAAATACAGTTAAAGAAAAATGAAATAAAAAAATTGACAAAATTGAGCCTAGTGAAAAGTGTGTAAAAACTCTAAATTTAGAGTTGAAAACTATTGAATCAAATATAAGGAATTATGGTATAGAAATATAATCATTAAAGATTGAAATTAAAGAGTTGATTGAGAAGTTAAAAATTGAAAATGCTAAGTCTCAATCATATGAAAGAGAAACAAAAGTACTTTAGAAGGAGAAGACTCATATAGAACAGAAGATCAAATTATTAATGTCTTTATCAAACCATTCTAAATCGACAAGTTGAATTTTTGATAAAGAAGTTAAGAGTTTATCGCCTCCAAGACAAAGAGGGGTGTTAGATATGTGCCATAAATATTGTCAAAGCATTTTTAATTTAAATTTAAGTAAGTCAATTAGTAAATATAAGAATATTTTAGTGAGTTATTAATGGATTAATTAATATAAAATTTTATTATTCAATTATCAGTAACAGTTCTTAAAATCATGAAATGTGACTTTTATTTAGTTCTTTTATGTATTTAAATACAAGTCAAATTTAATAAAATTATATACTTCTATAATACAAAACAAAGTTATATTATTTATTTATTAAATTATTTTTCCTTTATCCTAAATTAAAACTAACAAACCAAACCCCAAATTGCTTATGCAAAACAAAACCCTTAAATAGAAAAAAAAAAAAAAAAACATTTTGGTCATTTGATATAAATTATATATACCTGTAGGCTTTCATGGATGCATGGAGAGCAACATGCAAGTCCAACGTTCAAGCCAGGCTTCTGATCCCTGAGGGAAGATTCGTGGTTTCTACAATGTTTTTTGCAGGGCCATGTCAGACTCCAGAGCCCGTAACAATCGAAGTTGTAGGCACTGTTGTGGCTACAACAGATATCAGTGAGTATGTGAATGGTGAATGGCTCATGTTTGAGGACCTGGATGGTTTAAAACTTATTGGTGGTGGTACTTTTGATGGCATGGGTAAAGAATCATGGGCAACAACTGAGAACTGTGAAGCAAATGACTCCAACAATTGCGTCAGAAATCCTAGTGTAAGTCAATATCTATTTAACTTATGAACACGACACTATCTTTGATACTCTCCCTTATTTCTATTGAAATTAACATAAATTCTATTAGTTTGGAAATGAAATCCACTAAACGAGAAACGAGATTTACATGTTCAATTGGACTCATGAATTTCATCATATAAAATATA
Source organism: Pachyrhizus erosus (assembly GCA_026544285.1). NCBI lineage: Eukaryota > Viridiplantae > Streptophyta > Magnoliopsida > Fabales > Fabaceae > Pachyrhizus > Pachyrhizus erosus. Next base: position 2,869 of record JAMLFT010007876.1, on the reverse strand, counting down.
TTTTAGTCTCTTAAAATATTTCAAAATGTTAGCTTATATCATTATAAAAATTTAATGTGTTTAATTTCTATATTATATTTTAATAGAGATACTTATTTTTAGTCCTTGACAAGAAACTAAAACCCCGTAACTTTAGTTAAATGTAGAGAAAGAAAACATTAATTTTTTTATAAACATTAAAACCAAATTTTGAAATAATTTTAAGGTCAAAAGGATAGCTTAGAGGGTGTGGTTTCTCTTAATTTGACTTTGAACTGCAGCATTAATCAACATGTGGATCCAGTTTACCACCATGTGATTGTGGACTTTTGGGAATGCAGAGTTTATATTTCAACAAAGTTAGGAATGGAATTATACAGAACATCAAATCCGCAGACCCCAAAGGCTTTCATATATTTGTCACTAACAGCGTAAACATCAGACTTGGATTACTTAATCTCAGTGCACCAGCAACTAGCCCCAACACCGATGGAATTCATCTTAGCCACTCCAACGATGTAAAATTATCCAAAAATACCATTGAAACTGGAGATGATTGTGTTGCCATGATACAAGGAGTCAACAATATTTCCATCACGAATATAAAATGTGGTCCTGGACACGGTATTAGGTAATGCTAAATTGCTTGCTACATTGATTCACGAAATATAAAAGATTATTTTCTACACCATTAATTCATATTTATCAATGCATTATTTGTGTTTTTTAAACAACTGAGAATGTCCACTACTCGATAATTTGTAGTTCAATAGAGTTAATTTAAATTGTATGAAAATTGAGCGATCCATAAACATAATTATGGGTTTGAATCTTGACTCTCAAGGAGGATAAGTAAAGAGTAATAGTTAGTTAGATTTTCAGTAAAGGTATATATATATATATATAACATAAGAAGAGGTTGATGATTTTAAGATTTCAATTTGCTGTTTTCCTTTTTTTTTTTTTTCTTACTCTTAAATGTGCACGACAGTATTGGAAGTCTTGGAAAGTATAAGGATGAGAAAGAAGTGAAAGACATTCGTATCAAGAACTGCAAGATGGTTGGCACAACCAATGGTCTCAGAATCAAGGCATGGCCAGATAAGTATCCAGGTGCAGCAACACATATCAACTTCAGTGACATTATCATGGAAAATGTTGAAAATCCTATCATCATTGACCAAGAGTATGATTGCTTTCCAAATTGCCAAAAGAAGGTTATTTGTTTATATCTTTCTCTCTTTTTAATCCAGCAAAAATTGTGCTATGCTAAAGTTATCACATATAATAACCCTTCCATTTTCCCCTTTCAATTATGAAGTTGGAGCATGCTAATATGAGCATTCACTTATTTCCATGCAGCCTTCACTTGTACAGATAACAGATATTGTTTTTTCAAATATAACGGGAACCACAACTTCAGAAATTGCAGTGGATTTCAGGTGTAGCAAGCAGTTCCCATGCCAAGATGTTAAACTTCAGGACATAGACCTGAACCATGGAACCAAGCCTAGCGGTTCTAGATGTGTCAACATTAAACCAGTCTATGGGGGCGTGCAAAAACCAGCAGCTTGCCCATGAGTGCCTGACTTGAAATTAGATAAATTTGTAGCTCTGGCAATAAACAAGAGGAAAGGGAAAGTAACGTTTTGCACAATCAGACCAAATGGAGAAAACATGTGCAATAGTACTGGAGTGGGAGAAAGGTTTTCAAGGATGCTTTTGAATCCCAATTAACTAGCTGAAGCAAAACCTACTTCAACCCTTTAGATCACTTGCTGTCAGATTTCCAATCTCTTCTCTGGAGCAACAATGTTGAACCATTTAGAATCAATTTCCATGCCTAGTTTTCACCGGCCAACTATTGTATCCCAATCTAACCCATGCTTTGAAGACTTCTTAGATAAATATTTGAATAAGTTTTTCTGTATATAGAAAATGCAGAAAGTGCATATTAAATAAGTGATTATGTACTTTAGAATTTTTACTGTAAATAGAAACAAGTGAATGAAGTACTTCACCATTTCCCTTTGTCGTAGGCATTAAACTGCCGCCAGATCATCTTAGAGTTATTCGAGAGAGGTTGTTTGTTCAATGAGTTGGCCAGGAATTCATGCATATTCACTGGCCAAGAGGAGTAAATTTCAAAGTATGTTATTCTTGATTATTAATTTTACTACAAAATACTAGAGAGTAAAGACTTCATTGATGTAATTTGCTGCTAATTTTTATCAATTGTAATTATGAAGTAGTTTTCCATTTCAATTATCGTGTTATAAAGTATAAAGCAATAGTAGACAATGATCAACCAAGTTAAAACTTTTTCTTTTTCCAAAGAAGTGGTTACATTAGAGCATTCATTATTACTTTTGATGCATCCTGTAATTTTCGCTTGGTATTAGACCTTGCTAGGAACCTAGTGTTAATTTGTGGCTCAATCTTAAGTTTCACATATGAGGGAATAAGTTTTTGGCCTATCCCAAGTCCCACATCGGAGGGAGTAAGATAGGAAGGGAGGTTGGAAGGTTATAAATAAAACCCTTCCCACCCATAGTTAATCATCCCAAACATTTGTATTCACTTCTCTCATATATAATAGAGAAAATTGTCTTGTATGATGTCCGGAGAGTAAGCTTATTGGCTAAACTCCGTTATCAAAATTTTTCTGGTGTATTTTAGTATTCAATATTATAATTGTTGTAATGGAAAATTTTTTCGCTATTTGCCAACAAGTGGTATCAAAGCCAATGGTTCTGAGCCAAGGTTTTGTCTGAGTATGCTCTGTGGTTGCAGTTCTGTCTGAGAAACGCCGAGAACATCGGGCTCTTCTTCATCATGGTCGAGGTTCCCGTTGTCCAGTTTGAAGTTGGCAGTGGAAATATTTGATGGC
>JAMLFT010007875.1:0-14320 GCA_026544285.1 Pachyrhizus erosus | reverse complement strand
TATTTAGAATATGAATTTTATCAAGGATGATTATCCCATGACAATCATTTTTTTATAGCACTCAATTACAATCCTATTAAACTTTATTTTATATGTATTTTAAATATTTATTGACATTTGATTAAAAAATTTAACTCTAATGTAAAGTAAATATTTGTACAAATGATATTTTTAAAGATTTAAAATACTATAAAATCAATAATTTAATTATCAAGAAAATAAAATATACATAAATAACTAATAAGATATTTTAACTTTTATAAAAATAAATGCAAATATACATTTACTGTTTTTATCTACATGGTTAAATGTATATATCCTTTATTACTTAAAGGAATATACATCGAGCATTATTTTTCCCTCCAAAACATTCAAAGATAAGTATGTAATTTCATATACATAAGAAAAATTGTAACATCCCAGTTTTTACCTCTTAGTAATTTCATATGCAAGATTTTCCAGTTCAATAACATTAAAAGGCTTAACTTCTTTAATGGTAAAAGGTTTAGATCATTTAGATTTGAGTTTTCTACTAAACAACCTTAGCCTATAATTAAACAATAAAACTAATTGGCCGGTTTGAAACTTGCAATAGCTTCTACCTATTTTGAATTATAATCTACTGCCACAAGTATGTATTCATTGGAAAAAGAGGGTGGTAGAGGTCCCATGAAATCAATACCCCAACAATCAAACACTTCAACCTCAATGATGTTTTGCAATTGCATTTCATGTCTTTTTGAAATTCCTCCAAATCTTTGACAATTGTCATAAGTTTGAACATGATGGTTAGCATTTTCAAATGGAGTGTGCCAATAAAAGCCATATTGAATGACCTTAGTTGTAGTCCTTTCACCATTATAATGCCCACCATAGACAGAGTTATGAGGGGGTACCATCTTAAACTCCAGTTTATTTTCTTCCACTTGCTCTTCTTTTTTCAATTCTTCAATGGGAGCTTGAGTAATAGGAACTTCTTTGGAAGAATTGAGATCCTTTAGGCACTCTTCAATCTCTTTTTCTTCTTCATCTTTCAAAACCTCAAATGCATCAACCAATGCTTTCTCCAAAGGATTTGAAGTATGCACTTGTCTCCTAGATGTCAACAATACTTCATCCAAGAAATCTATTCTAAAACATTATTTTAAATCATTGGGATGCTGCACAGCCTCAAAAATATTGAAATCGACCTCTTCATCTTGAACTTTCACCTTAAGTTTTTCATCATCTACATCAATGATCACCTTAGTTGTCTTCATGAATGGTCTGCCAAGGATTAGAGAAACTTTCATATCTTCTTCCATATCCATGACCACGAAATTCACTAGAAACATGAATTTATCTAGTTTTACCAAAACATCCTCCACTACACCATAGAGGGTATTTCATTGATCTATCAACTAGTTGTAGTGTCATCCTAGTTAGTTTAGCTTCCAAATCTCAAATTCTCTGCATCATGGATAAAGACATCAAGTTAATGTTGGCACCTAAATCAAGGAGTTCATTTCCCACAATCAAACTACCAATGGTGATTGGAATGGTAAAACTACTAGGATCTTTTAACTTTTGGGGTAAGGATTTTTATATTATTGCACTACATCCAACTTCTAACTCTATGGTTTCCTCCTTAACTCACTACATCCAATTCCTTCATGAATTTAGCATAAGTAGGCATATGCTCCAAGGCTTCTGAAAATGGAATATTAATCTATAATCGCTTGAAAATATCCATAAACCTAGGAAATTGTCTTTCCTTATCTTGTCTTAATGGAGTGTGTGGATAAGGTAAATTCTTCACCTCTCATTTTTATCCTCCTCACTTTTTCTTTTATTTTTCTCACCTTCTACCTAAAACTCTATCTTCTCATTCTCCCTTAACTCATTTTCAACAAATACCTTTCCCAATTTCTTTACCACTCTTAGTAATGATAAACATGCATTGCTCCTTAGGATTAGTTTGGGTATTAGCTAAAAATGAAACACTCTATTGATTAGCCAACTGTTTAGCAAGTTGTCTAACCTAAACTTGGAGATCTTTTATAGCGGCTTTTGTGTTCTTTTGGTCAGCCAATGAAGCTTGAATAAACTGATTTAGAGATTTCTCCAACTTAGAAGTCCTGTCATGAATTGGTTAATAATGTCCTTGTTGTTGATGAGGTGGTTGAATGCTTCAAGAACTTGTCTCTTGCTTCATCCATAATTGTTACCTTAAGTATTCTTCCAACCCTATGAAAAACAATAAGGATAAGAATTGCTAGCATTGTTTTCTTGTCTTTCTTGGTTGCCCATATAATTAACTTCCTCTTCCTGATAGCCTCCTAATGTTGAACAATGACCATTTGGATGGCTCCACCACAAAAATAACACCTCATTACTTGGTGATGTTGTAAAAAATTGGTTTGTTTAGTTTGTGATTGTCAAGGAAGCTTGGATATTTGTTTAGTCAAGGCCTCAATTTGTTTGGTCAAATGTTTGTTTTGAGCTATGATGACATTAGTGGCATTTAATTCAAGCATTCCTTTCTTGGGCACCTGAATCCTATCATGTTGATCTTGATGATCAATAGAAGAAAATGCATCAATGATCCTTGTAGCTAGTTCAAGGCCTACAAACATCATGGAACCTCCAATTGCAGCATCCAAAATGATCTTGGTGTTTGGCCTTAACCCATTATAGAAAAATATGGAGTTGTATAAGACCTTCAAAGCCATGATTTGGACACTTGCTTAGCAATGATTTGTATCTCTCCCAAGCTTCACATAATGGTTCATATACTCCTTGATGAAAAGTAGCTATATCTAATTTTGCACTAATGAATCTAGAAGGTGAAAAAATCTTTTTAAAAACTTCTCTTCTACATTGCTCTAACTAGTCAAACTTTGATATGGATGAGATTGCAATCAAGTTTTTATCTTTTCTTGCTAGAGAAAATGAAAACAATATCAAGTAAAGAGCTTCTTCCTCATCCTCAACTACTTTCATAGTATTACACGATTCATAAAATGTTGAAAGATTAGTGTAAGGATCTTCACGGTTCATTCTTGTAAACTGATGAAAGCTAATGACACTGAGAATTATTGGTTTCATATTAACAATTTTGGTATTAGTTGGAGGCCTAACAATGCTAGAAAAATGTCTAGACCATGTTTCTAAACATAGTCCCCCAAAGCTCTTGCTCTAGCTTCTCTATTGTTATTGTAAGGACCACTAGGGCCTGTTGGATCATTCGTTGTTTTTTCTTGGATAGGTTGAGAGTCAAAAGAGAGATGTGTAGAAGATCCTTCTTGTTGTCTTCTTTGTTTCTCTAGCAATCTGTGTTTCCTATTCTTACTATTGTTTCTCTTGACTATTTTCTCTATTTTTGGGTTGAAGAATAATTGATCATCAAGAGCTTTCCTTGCATAAATAAAAATCACAAGAACTAGATTCACAAGATATGAATTTTAACTAATAATACTATACAAAATATATACACCATTGAACTTAAAAAAACTATAATTACAAGTAAACCAAATATCAAAACACAAGTCCCCGACAACAGTGCCAGAAAACTTGTTGACAGTTTGGTAAGTGTACCAAAGTCACTTGTAATTGATAATAAATATAAAGTCGTCTCCTTATGGATTTTGTTGATATTTGATTAAGTTATAATTATACTATTTAAGAAATCTAACATTACTTACAATAATATTCACAATGGTTCATTGGTTGGTTTGTTTGAGAATGAGAAGTAAATGAAAATAAAGTTCATAAACAAAATAATAGCTAAGATTAAGATATATATTAATGATTAAAAGCTAGGATTGGATTGCTTCTAACTTTACTCCTTTGTAACCTTAATAATCATACATATGAAAACTCTTCCTCTACTATATTATCTAAGATTCTAGTCACTCAAATTAATTCCTCAATAATGAGATTCCAAGTTACCTTCATAAATATCAATTTCTTGCATATTTAAGAAGAAAACTTGCATTAAGAGCATCCATAAAAACCAATGTTTGGTATTTTATTCCTAGCAATGCCAACCATTGGGTGTTTCATTTCAAACAAGATCTAGAAAGCATTTTCCAATCGGATTCTAAATCAAAAATCATTTTACGAGCGATAAACATGTAAAAAATATTAAGAGCGTAAAAAACATTAAGAGAATAAATGAAACACTAATGGGTAGAAAAGAATAAATTATATATATGAAAAGAAAAAACTACATTAGAGTTCAGTAGATTACATCCAACTCCAAAGAAAATAGATCAACCACTCATTTTCATGAGAGCTGATTCACAAAAGATGAGAAAATGTTGAAACCCAAGTCGGGATCAGCGTTCTTCCATCCCTAAAATCTCAAGAATCCTTTTGGATCTTCAACAACGAAGTTACCTAATGGAGGAGAGAGAGAGCTCCTCCTTTCTTTGGTTCATCCCTTTCTGCCCTAAAAGAAAATATTTATTTTATATTTGTATTATTTGACTTTTCAAACAGTAAAATAAATCTCGAACACTTTCGCTCGAGCGAAATTGAGACAGAGAGCTCTCCATTGTTTAGCAGAATTTGCTCAAGTTCTTTTTCGCTCACTTAAGCTAAATTGAGGTGGAAAGCTTGCTTGAAGAGCTTTCTAGTTTCTTCCTTGAGCTTTCTACTTTTTTCTCTTCAATCACCTTCTCTTCTCTTCATTGACCTACAAAATAACACAAATTTCATTTAAGAGCACTTAAAATTTAAATGGTTGGATTTAAATTGAACTAAACTAATATATAAATTTTTTAGCATAAAAGATGGTAAAACAAAATAAACTAAGAGTGAAAAAGTACTAATATTCTAAAAAAAATATCAAAAATCAAGTAAAATTGGCCTCTGACACCCCTTCCTCACACTCTTTTCTCTAGCTTTGCTTCATTTCTTCTATTGTGAGTGAAAGTTTGAGAGTAAGAAGGGGGATCTAGGAGGCTTGGAGAGGAGGAGAAGGCAATAAGTTCAATCCCATTTTTGTAGCCCAAGTCATGTAAGGTATGGGAGAGTGGGGTGTTTTCCTTTCATTAGTGATGTTGTGTTTATGGAAGGGAAGAAACGAGTCTTGAGAAATCAAGACTCTCTCATTTCATGTTCTTATTATTTTGATTGTTTGATCTTTGTTTTAATTGTTGTTATATTGTTTACGTTACATGATGGCTAAATTTTTTATTATAATTATGTGTTTAATGATGCTATTGAAATATTAAAATAAAGTGTTGATAGTTGTTATTATGTAAATAACACTCAAGAACTTCGTTGAATGTTAAAAAGAGTATATAAACACTATATACTTTAATTCAAGTGGGATGTGACCCCATAGCTCTATTATGTTTATGATTTTAATTTATTAATAAGATATTTTTACTAAAAATTATACATATTATATGAGATTTTATTATGTTACAATTTTATAATTATAAATATTATTACGAGCAATTATAATTAGACTATTTTATAAAATATTATCATCCCACAAAGTGCAATTATATAATTATAATATGGTATGCTACTGTTTTCTTGCAAAATAATGGTATTTTTATAAGCTTTATAGTTATTATTTATATAAACTATTATTTATATAGTATTTTAATTATAATTATTATCATATGATATGCTACAAACTATAGACTTTATAATATTTTATTCCACTATTTTATAAAGTTTTTTTTACTATATAATTATCGTACATTGTTGATTTATAAAAATCTTATTATTACTAAAAATTCTAGATTTTATTATCATACGAGGTCATTATCATGTTACTATGAAATTCTATTATTTCTAAAGATTATAAATTCTATAGTTATTATTTTATTATAAGCTACTATTTTGTATAGAGTGAAACTTGTACTTAGAAGTTATTATTTTATGAATATATAATTTGTATATTAAAGAAAAGACATTATTTTAAAAGATAAAATTATTATATTAAGATTCGGTATACTTAATTCAAATAACAAATTTTTATCATGAAAGTCAAGTAATTCAATTGTGCAAAAGTGCTGTTACTAAAATAAATATTATTTTCTATAAAATAAATTTATTATTGTAACATACCACAACTATTTTAGAAGGACTAATTATTATCTTAATTAGTTAAAAAGAACGTTATTTTATACAAACAAGTTATATAAATAATTATCTCATACTGTTATTATAATAATAATTATTACATAGTTATTATATAAATTTTTGTGAAATCTACTATATAAAATATATTATTATTTTATAAAATAACTATGATTTTATTGTTAAAGATTAAGAATAATTATTTATACACACATAATTTTATGACCAACCTTAATAGAATTTGAAAAAATAGTGTTCGTATTTATAATATTACTTCCTACTAAGATTGTATACATATATTATTTAAAATAGTTATATACATATCCTTTGATAATTAACTTATTCTAAGTATGTCTAACATAAATAAAAGTTATACTTCTTGTACCATGTCATATCCATGATATGACATTACTATTGAAATTATAAAGGGTGGAAACAATCCTTATAAATGTTAGATTCTATATAATCATTCTAAGAGTAGAAACCTTAAAGTCTTGTGGACTTGGAATAGCTAAGTTGGGTGGGAAGTTGATGGATGTGGTGTGAGAAGCTATAAAATGGTACATTGTAGATGACTTAGGGTGTGGCCTTTTGCAAGGGTCTAAGGGATGAATGGCACGAGTGTGTAAAATCCTAGGGGTGGGCATGCAACCTACATATCAAGATAAGCAATGCTAGCTCACACACCTCGATAAATGTCAGACTATTTCTGATGGTGCAAAGAGTATATTTCTTGTGGGGATTCGTCTAAATTGGTTATGCATAACGTTGATATGAATATTGATATTGATATTGATTACTGGTGTGTGTCAGTTAGGACGACAGGTACCAAGATTTGTGAATCAGATGTATACTTATTCTTATCGCTTCCCAAAGGATGATTTGTGATCATGAGATGATCGTGTGAAAGTATGGATGCATACAATGATATGATGATATGGTGATACAGTTGGCATACTGCATAATTTTGACGATACCTTGAAATAATGCTAGAACCCTATACCCTATGTTTGTTTGTTTATGGTTGGAGTCAGATTGTGTCTCGACTCTTCCCATAGACACCATGTCGAAAGGATGACACCTCACTTCATACTAATTGTTTTCTTTTGTATGTACACTGTGCGAAGATGGACTCGACATTCTAGGACATAGTAGTGGAGTGGTTCCCAATGGGGCATTTGATCCACCGATGGATGAGCATCAACTTTACTACTCTGACGACATCACTGTTTGTTTTATCCCCATATTTGGTGTACCTCTAATGCTTGCAGAGTTGACTTTTCATGTCTGTCTATACTTCTTTATCGATTGGGAGAACCACATGACTAGAGATGAGAACGATGAGTTTCCACTACTTTTATCATACATGTTTGAGGAAGAGGAAGATCTAGAGAGCTCATAAAGGAGCAAATGGTTGTATCCGAGATTGCCACATCGATGGTGATTGAGTATCTTCCACAACTTATGAGTTCCTAGGATATTCCTCCCAGGTCACGTTACTCATCAAAGTGGTTTGTCAAATCACTTTGTTATTCACCATCTTCACCGACACTTGCTAAGAAGTGGACTCTGTTTCTATTTCCTAATCTTTATTGCAATGATGAAAGGTACTCTAGAGATGATGAAAGAGAGAGCTAAGGGTAGGGAAAATTGTTTTGTTATGATATATGAAGAGGGATAATGATAGCTCATGGTAACTTCTTTTGTTTATTTTCATTTGTATTTACAACTGTTTCGTACAAAACTAAGAATTATGATTAATGACATTATGTTTCCTTTCATATATGATGTTGTGATGTTTCATTTAAATCGCACAAAAATATTCATGTTTTTCTTTAAAAAATTAATAAAACATTTTTAATAATTGAAATAAGTAACATAAAGTAGGATGTATATTGATAATTGTAATGAGGGGTGTTACAAAATTTCAAAAACACTTAAAATTTTTTTAACATAATGTGAGCTACCACTAATTCACAAATTTAGGAGAATACATTTAATAGTTATAAATATTTGCACATATTACACAACCTAAATTATTACTTTCCATCTTTTCATCGTCTAGACATTAATTAGTTAATTGAATTCAAATTTTAAACATTTCAAAATTTATATTAAATTTATTTTCTTGTCATCTTCTTTATTTGTCTTTTTTATCTTCTCTTTCTCTCTTCTCTTATCTCTATTTATCTTCTTCCTCTTATAATAATAATTTCTCATTCACTTATTTCATTTTGTTTTCTTTTCTCCAACTGCTATTATGTTTTGTAATTTGCTTTAACCTTAAGGTATCAATCTTTTTTCTTCTTTTTGTGATTTTTTTCTTATTAATTTCCTCTTTGTTTTCCTTTGTTTTTGGCTTTGTTGTATATAACGTTGGAAACAAAGGTGTTTTTATGTATAGGACTTAAAAGTCCTTTGTTAGTAATTCGACCAATCGTAAAAATATATTTTTTTAAACTCATTATCTGAAAAAAAAAATTATTATTGTTAGTTTGTTTTATAATGTGAATTTTCTTTTTTATTGACGTGGTGTAATTCACATTGTAACTCTATTCATTTTTTTACCAAAGAATTATTATTAGTTTTGAATTTGGATGATCATAACAACTAACTGTTTAAGTTAGACACGATTAATTTGGATTAATTCTTGAGTTAGTAAATTTTACTGTCACTTTTTTTTCTGTCTATTTGTTTTTATTTATTTTTAATTTCTTAATTTTGACGCAATCCAAACTAATCATGATTTTGTTAATTTTGATTCAAATTTAATCATGTATTCTCTTTCTTTGTATAACTTAAATATAAATTTTTTAATTATAAATCAAATTTTCTTCTTATTTCTCACAAATTAAAATTAAATTTTTAAACTAAAACTAAAGTTCAATTGTTCGTGCTTATCATGAATAAAATACAAAATTAGATAATATTAGATAAACTTTGATTAATCTTAACCCATTTTTTTTCAGACTATGATTTCGATGAAAGAGCACATGTAAATTCTTTTTTTTTTAATTATTTCAATTATTTAATTAAATTAAATTAAATTAAAGTTACATTAATTGTAAATGTTTCAACATGTTACACGATAAATTATTATTTTCCATCTATTCATCATGTTTTATTTTTATCTTCTAGGCATTAATTAGTTAATTTAATTCAAATTTTAAATATTTTAATTCTTTAATTAATTTTCCTTTCTTGTTACCTTCCCTCTACTTCCTTTTTTTGAGTGATTATATCTCAACAATGGATAAAAATAACATTAATTTTCATTACTAGGTTCAATATATGTCTAATTGTTGTCATTTTTATATATATTTTATGTTTGTGTAGAGTGGTTCAATATATTTTTTATTATATATTTATTGTCACTATCTATTTTGTACATGAAGTTTGAGGATTGACACAATATTTTTAGTAAGCATAATAGTGAGAAAAAGTTAAACAATAAAGGATCTACAAAAATTCAGTCATTTGAAAGCATGTATGAAGTACCAAAGGAAAAAAAAAATTATAAAGTGGTTGTGAAATCAAAATCTCACGCAAACAATATTTTAAATAAGTCATCCTTGATGTTACAAGGTAAAAAAAAACATTTTTAAATAAAAAACAAAGGAAAGGTTGGAAAAAATCAAGAAATGAAAAGACAAATACAGAAGAAAAGAAAAAAGAAATAATGTGAATTTTGATGATCGATCTCGAATGTAGAGGAGAACAAAGTATTTGGTAATTCAAAGTGTTTATAGTCCTTTTATACATTTTTTTAACACTTTTTTTCAACTTTCTTTTTATCATCTTTTTAATTGACACGTAGCATCAAATATATTAGATGGATATATTAGCATATTATATATCAAGTTCATAACATTTCAATTTACATTCTTCAATTGTATGAAAGCAATAAAATTTTCTTTGGTTAATTTTGTAATGATAGGATCCAATTACAAGAAATGAAGTTATTAACGTCCAGATTGAAAGTATGAGATACCTATCTTTGATTGTTTCACCATTACCAAATTATATGCTAATTTTCCTCTTTTAATTTTAAAAAGTAATAACAAATGATTTAGTGAACAAAGATAAAATGTGAATAAAAATACATTATTTTCTTATGAATTTATATTATTATTTTATTTCTTTATTTCAGTCTTATTATATGTTTCTTATTATAATTTACTAATAATAATTTTAAAATGGTAACATTTGTAATTTATATTTTAAACATTATTTATTTTTGTAAATGCTAATATAATGCTAACAAAATCTATTAATATATGATAAAAATTATGTGATTTTGTAACTCTCCTCAATTTTTTTTAGATTCATCTTGGTTACGAGGTCATATTTTTTTAAAAAAAAAAACAAATAACCCTTCACTTTCCTAATCATCATCTATCTAAATTATTGTTTCATTTATTTTTTCAATATATACTATTTTAAATTACATATAATATAATTGAAAAAAAAGGAAATTATTTATATGGAATGGTTTTGTTCCTTAATTATTTAATTTCAATACATTTTATGTACTATTAAACTCAAAAATGAAATATTCAAAGAAAGAAATTGGCAATTAAATAATTAAAATTATATTTACTAATATAATTGTGTTGTTGAAATGTTAAACTTTAAAATTATTATAAATATTCTTTTAAAACTAGAAATAGATGAACTTAAATTAGTAATTATAAATTTTTTTAATAAATAATTTCTTAAAATTGAAAAATTTATTTTGTCTGTTATTAAAAACTTCACCTCGTGCATCACATAGGATATATGTACTAGTTTATCTATATAATTTAATACTAATAATAATAGGTTTTAATGTAATATTTATCTTAATTTTTATCCTTAATATTTTTAATTTTTAAATTTAAATATTTTTAATTTACACAAAATAATTATGTATTAAATATATTTATCTTATATACATTACTAATATAAAAAATAATATTTAAAATAAGTATATTATTCTCATTTATCTTCGCATATAAAAAATTAAAATAAAAGAAATATAATTTTTAAAGATAAAAAAAGAATGTCGAAAAAAATTTGACTGAACAATTTAATTTTTTTTTTACTAAATACATATCCACACTCCTTCCAAAACCTGAATAATATGAAAATAAAAATATATTAATATGGACTTAGTGTTTTATATTCATCGTATCTATCAAATATGTTTAACAAGTAATAACAATTAAAATTTTATTAATACATTATATTTTTCAACTCTTTATAATAATTAATATATAATTAAAAATTAAATAATTATTATGAAATTTTTAAACTGCTCCTAATTATGATACATGGTTATTAATAATTCAAACTATAAACATTTTATGTTAAAAAATATATGAAATTAAAATAAATAAAAACTAAAATTCATATTAATTACATGCATCGAAACTATTTATAGGTATTATTTAATTGAGTGTAGTTAAAAATAATTCCTAAACACAAAATAAAAACTATTCAACTCCCTTAACTTTATTTTTTGTAATCACCTAGAGATAGAGATGTCAAAAATGGATTAATCCAGCCTGTTGGGCCAGGTTCACCTTATTCCATCTTATAAATGGGACGACCCAACATAGCTCACTTTCTGTTGAGTTATGAAAATGTAAGCCTAGTCTAGCTCACCACGGGTTAATGGGTTAAACAGACGGGTCCACCAATCCACCTAAAATTGTTAAAAAATCATTTTTAAAAAAAAAATCAACAAAAAATCGATTTTTGTAGAAAAAATAAATTTGAATGTTTAGCATAATTTTGAATAATCAATGATAGCATTATTTTTAAATTTCATGAGTTTAAATTTCAAAAAATTAGAAAATATTTATGGTAATCATATAAAGTCAAATAGTCTAGAATATAATAGCATAAATTTAGAAAAATAACAAAAATATTTCATGATCACATAATAATCTAGGATAAAATAGTCTTGAACAAGACACTAAATAAAAATAATTAAAGTCTAAAACATTGAACTTTGAAGTGTTAAACAACATTACAAAATACTAAAAAAATAATAGAAATTTTTTTAGATGGGTTAGGTGGACCAACCCACCACAAGTTCTACCCCAAGTGAGTTAAGTCATAGGTGGATTGTGTTTATTTTCTAAATCAATTGCACATGAGTTTTGACTTGGACAACTTTATTTAGAGATACATAATTCTACCACAATTATTTATTAATTGATATGTGTTCTATCTTATATCACAACTTTAATTTTTTTCATAAAATTTTCACTTTTTTATGATTTAACTCTTAGTTATGATTTTTTGATTAGATAAAATCAATTTCATCCAAATTTTCATTCTATGTGACCAATTTTTTTTTCTTTATTAAGGAATTATATATTGGTATAATGTTGGTACAATGATATGTGAAATAAAATAAGGGATCATTAATTATTTTAAAAATGATTATATCATTAAATTTTTTGTCATGTAAATAAATATCATATTTAAAAATGAACACTATATGTTTAATTTTATATTTAACCATGTATTGATTATTCTTATTTCAAATTAAATTATTTTTTAAAATATATTTCATGTTAAATTATTTTAAAAAAATTGTATCTTTAAATTATTTTTGTCTTGTAAATAAATTTCTTATTAATTATTTTTGTACATAAATGATATATTTTTTATTTTTATTTAATTTAATTGTTCATTTGTAAATCAATGATTTAAATTATTTTCATAAATAAATAAATACTGTATATTAAATTTTATATTTAATGTTCATGATGATTATTCTCATTTTAAATGAAATCATTTTCCATTTTTTAAAAATATAATTCAATTTAAAATGGGAAAAATATAATTAATTTAAAATGCAATAAAATATGAAATCATTTTAAAAAAATATCAGTCTTATTAAATTAGTTCCATTTAAAAAATAAATACCATAATTAAACTTATTTATATAGATAATTGTCAATTTAAATTATGGATTATTAATAACATCAAACTATTAGGAAAACATTTTGAATTAATTTTCCATCAAATTTTAGAATGATTTCAAATGAAATTGATATAAATTATTTTCTTTTTATTTTAAATTAAAATATTTCTTAAAATATATTTCTTATTAAACTATTTTTAATTTTTTACATTTAATACTATTTTTTTAAAAAATAAATAACATGTTAAAATATTTTTGTAAATATATATGATTTAGAATCATATACCAATTTAAATTAATTTTCTTTTAAATTTTGGATTGGTGTGAAATTTAATTTATTTAAATTATTTTCTTAATTAAATGAATATTATATATTTAATTTGATGTTTAATTGTATTTTGATTAATTCTATTTAAATTCAATTATTTTCTTAAATATATTTGATATTAATTTATTTAAAAAATTTATTCATTAATTAATGTTATATTTTGTAAGTTACCTTTTAAAAAAATCATATAAAAAAGTTAATAATTTTTAATGTTTGTGTCCATTATTATAATAACGTATAATAATATTTATCTTAGTATTATTCTCCAAGATTTATTTTCAAATTCTATTTAAATAGAACATGCTAACTTTAATATTTTTTTCATGATTCAATTTTTAATTTTTGTGTAATTTATTAGTGAAATAATTTATGAAATATTAATATTTATATAATGTATATTATTCCAATTCTTGTAATTAAAGAAAAAATAAAAAAAACACATGAATTTTATTTTCAGGATGTGATAATATAAAATACAAAAAAAAATAATATCATTCCACTATCAAAATTTCAAATTAAAAGAAACATCAACTAACAAATACTAATGATCATTTAAATTACACAAAAATGTTATTATCATCTTTTTCAAAATCTCTAATACAATTAATCATTTGTACCTTTTGCTCATTAGATTTTTTCAAATCTAAGTATTTTATCACAATATGTATCATCCTAAAAGAAGCAAAAGTTATAAATAATAAAAAATTTGTAACAAAAATATAAAAGAGGGGTTATCAGAAAAACATAATAATTATCAAGAAATAAGAAAATGAAGGCATTGCAAAAAAGTACAAAAGTGAAGAAGGTTAGATAGAGAAAACATTGTTAAGATTAATTTAGTTGGGTAACACCCTCTTCACTATACCAATTAAATTTTGAATATAAATTTTTGTAGATTTATTTTATAAATTATGCAAACTTAATATTCAAATCAAGTGCATAATTAATTAGAATTACATACCAAATAAAACCTACATACTAAAAATTTCATA
>JAMLFT010007874.1:0-14320 GCA_026544285.1 Pachyrhizus erosus | reverse complement strand
TTATCTTATTTTTAAGGTTAAAATTATATTTAAATTAATAATAAATCTAGTATATTTTCTATTAATTAGAAATTGTGTAATTTTTTTACAATAATTTTTTAAAAAAATCATATTTAGCATGATTGTTAATTAGTTAATAATATAATTTTTTTTAGATTATTAATAAATAAATAAAAATTAAACTTGTAATTGAATAGAAATGAAAATACACGAGGGGATATCCCCTAATCTATTGTTTGGGCTAATTTGTTATTACAAATTTATTTAAGAAATTAGGCTATTTTTGGTAGTAATTAAGAAATCAAGCTTTAAAATTATTTATAGTTTTTTAAGTCAAACAAATCAACTTATTTAAGTAGATGTAAATTGGAAAGTGTTAACTAATGTCGTGTAGTATAACACGTGTTAAATCTATTTACTATAACAATATATAAATTAGGCTTCGAAACTATTTAAAAGTTTATTTTTATGTTAAGTAAATTAATTTATTTAAGTAAATATAATTAGATAAATACTAATGAGTATACTAAGATAAATAATTAAGGATTTAAAGTGATTTTTTTAGTTAAAAAGTCTCATCAATATACTTTTTGGATGATTTTCATTAAAAATTATTTATTTATTTTAAATAATATGATATTATTATTTTAAAATTCTACTTTAAAATGTTAAAATCATGTATTTGTTAATATGTTTAAAGTATTTAATTCATTAGTCTACATAAAAATTAGATTTGTTAGTCTATATAAAAATAAAATTATAAAAAATAAACATGATAAAAAATTTTGAACTCATATGTATCCATTTGAACTCGTCTAAACTTTGATAAAAAATACTTACTTTAATTAAATACGGATACATGTATTATTCAATTTTTTTAAATGAGGATAAAAATAAGTATATATATATATATATATAAAATTTTACTTTTATAGTGTTTTTAATAATTTTTAAATATAAATTAATTGGCTTTTTAATAATAAACTTAAAATTATTCATTTTTTAAAAGGAAAAATAATCTTTTTATTAAAAAGAAAAAGAAAAAGTAAGTATCTGTTGACTATCTAAACCAAACATTATTAAAAATTATAATACCAAACTCCCTATACTATTTTAATACAAATCAAATCCTACAAAAAATCAAAACTTGTGACGCTTTTCCACCCAAAAAAATTGGTTGCATTTCCTATTGTTACAAACCATTATTCATTCCAACCCATAATAGCTCAATGGATGTAAGCAAAGAGACCTAAAAAATATCATGTACTTTTTAGATAATAAACTCCTTAAAATAACTTGATTCAATTACAAATTAAAATAATCTATTTAACTAAAAATATAGTTTAATATTTTTTTTTTATTTTTTTTTATTTATTAATTTTTATATATTATTAAAATTAAAATATAGTAAACAATTTAACATATAATTTATTTAAAAATATTTAAGTAAATTAATATTATAAAAAATAGTATGATAAATTACTTGTGAATTTTTCCAAACTTGATAAACTCTGAAAGAGATAAAAATAAATATTAAACTATAGAAAATGAGAAACACTTCAATTCTTCTCTGATATTTTTCAATTATGCAATTCATACATTTATACAATTCAATGCAGCAACCATCGAAAATCTAGAAAGAAATATTTTATATATAAAAAAGGTAATACTATTTAACCGGCAGTAACACATACATAAAGATTCTTTCGAATGTGGGTTTGGTCCGTAACATTTTCTTCCTAACAAAACTATCATTTTATTCCTTAAAATTGTATGGCATACTAAAAAAAATCTTTGAAATAAAAAAATATTAAATAAATCCTTAAAATTAAAACTATTATCATTTATTCCTTGAATATACAATTTATTATCATTGTAGTCTCTAAATTTTATAATTTATTATTATTATAATTTTTAATGAAATCATAACTCATTTAATGGAGGAATTAAAATATATAAAAAACTAAAATTTTAAATATTTTTTTTAATTTTATTAATGCTAAAGACTAAAATAATAACAACTAACAATTTTAGGGATGAATTTGACTATTTATTATTATTTTTTCTCAATTTAAATGTGCTCAAACGAATTGCATGTTATGCATGGGAACAAATACTGCAAATATGTTTGAAACTTCCCATCCATTCTATGATATATGCTTCTTTCTCAATTAAAAAAATATAATTTAAGCGTAGTTGAGGAGCAAACAGAATTGGATGTAATGTATTTTTATGGCAGTTTCAGTCCAAAGAATAGACAATATCCACTTATAAATGTCAATTTGAAAAGACTTTGTAAATATTCTCTTTAAAAAAAGACAATGGAGCATACCCTAAGAAAATCAATATCCTTCTTACAACAACAATATCTATCATTCTTAAAAGTGGCAGCTAATTATTAGCCATCAATCCATGAATTAATTCACATAAAATTATTTTATTTTTAGTTTAACTAGTGTTTTTAAAATTAAGCTTAAGTATGTAATAATAGTAAACATTTTGAAAAAGTGTTTTCTCTTTCATAATAATCTTATTCCTCTTTAATAATTTTTTTTTAATAAAAATACCTGTGTTTTGTTTATTTTGACATTCTTTTGTTCAGATAAATTATTGGTTCATATTTTAACTAAACATTGTTATATTTGCACATAATATTTAACTAAATTCTTGGTTCATGTTTTAACACATAATTTGGTGTCACTTTAAATTAATTTCTTGATAAATATTTATACAAGAAGAAAATGAGAAAATATAATATACTTTTTATCATAAGCTAAAATATAATATTTATATCTCTAAACGCTTAGGTACACGAATGAGCTTTAATTTGTGAAAAAAACTTGATTTTACCTTTTATCCAAAAGCCAAGGTACAAATTTACTTTAAATTTAGTTTATCTAAAAAAAAAAAATCTTTATTTGCCTCCCAACTTGTTTCATCAAACAGTTCACACGTGGAACTCAACTTTCATGAAAATAAAGATGACTTAAAATTAATTGTTTAAATTATAAAGTTTATAAAATTACATAGATATTTTTTAATAATTATAATAATCATTTTTATGAAAATTTTAATAGTATATACGAGAGTATTAATATAATATTATTAAATATTAAAAAATATTAATATATTATATAAGAAATGTGAGTATAATATTTTAAATATAAAAAATTAGTGTAAAAAAAAAATAATGTAATGTGTAATTAGAAAGAAGATTCAAAAGTGTGAATATAATTTTCTTATACTCATATAGAACATGAAAAGAGGATTTATCTCAACAAAACCCAAATTGGAGAGAAGTTTAGTGATGGAAACAACACGCTGATTAATTAATTCAACAAATGACAAAAAAATTGAGGCGAAATCTCAAGTCATGTAAATTTACTAAATATGAAATTTGTATATATAAAATATAATTTATGGAAATGAATATTTTTTTTATAAAAGTAAGAGAAGTTATATTTAATTTACGGGACAAACAACATAGGGTGAACCACACAAATATATTTTATTTGTTATTATAAAAATCTTAATATAAACATATTTTTCGTGCTTCTTATCTTCTAGCTTAATTTCTTGAACATTTTATTTTATTTATCATAGAAAATATGAATAAATAAAACACAAGATGAAAAATTTCCCTAAAAGTATGAAGAAAAACATATATTTAACTGCAACAATGAAAAATCTATCTTAAATCATGTTAACATTCTCATATTTTTACTCAGCTTATTTACTAATGATTTTTATCTAACAAATTTAAATTTTATTTTACCTAATTAATTTATAGTTAGTTATGTAATGAAGAATCAAATTAAAACAATGTCTTTGTTTTAATCTTTCATATGATATTTAAAATTTATTTTTTTTTGAAAACTTGTATATTTAGAGATTAATATCTATATGTAAGCATGTAAATTTATTAATATAAAATTACACACACACATATATATATATATGTGAAAATAAAATTTAAGAATAAAAAATAAATAAATGTATTATTTTTATAAAATACTATTAGTTTTTCTTTACATGTAACTAATTATATTTTATTGGGATGATTAGCATGTCCATTTTAATAATACATTAATTTTGAATATCATAATTCCATAAAATATAAATTAATTCATATACTTTGTTATAATTTATTTATTATTATAATTTTATATTTCTAATATAGATGATTAGAAACAAAGACTTGTATGATGTTTGATCCCTATACAATTCTATGATTTTAATGATCACAAATATATTAGTTTGATATGTTAATAAGTTTTTATGAGTTATGTAGATGTTCAAAGTGTCTAAGCACGAAAAGATAAATATCTAAACTTTAGACAAAAAAATATGTTTTAAGTGATTAAGCGTCCAACACGTTAAAATGAACATATATATAATATTTTTATTAATGGACCAATGTGCTTTAAAAGAACTATATGTCCAACACATTTTAAATAAAGCTTTAACTGTTCAAGTGCTTTACATTTGTCGTATAAAGCATAAATGAAAACATGAATGATTTTTTACATACACTTAATGTTTTTATTTATTTTGCTAAATTACAAATGTCAAAATTTTTAACATTTCAGATGCTTAAGATCACTACTGTCTTTATCTTCTATGCATTTGTACATTAGACTTGTTTTTCACATGCTTGAACTAACATTTGAATTTTGAAAATATTTAATGAAAAACAAAAACAACTAAAGGATAAGTAGAGCTTTTGATAACAAAGCACTTCTTGAGTTTGAAGCCTACATGTGGAAAAGACAAATTGGGAATTTGTAGAAAGTAGAAGGTGGCTTCAAAAGTAGTGTCAACAAAGCTTAGAAAATAAAGAAAAACTCTTTTTCTCTCCTCCAATGACATCAAAGAGAAAAAAATATGATTAAAGCTCTCATGCATTTAATGAAGCATTAAAACAAAAAAATTGCAAGAGACGTTATTTCACAATGAATATTTTTGCATGAAACTCATATATACATGAAGTTGTGAAAAAGAAACAACCTTTCTAATCTCTAAACTTCTAAACTATATCATTTGCATCTACTGCTTTGCAACATTTGGACAACCTCATCTGAAGATCGAAAAACATTATGTTAAATCTTGTTTAGTCTTAGCTTTGCTAAGTTTCTTATAAAGATTTGTGCTTACTTGTAAATCCTTGCATTGTGAGGTATTATTTTTTTATCTTGTAAGTTGTAAAAGTCAGAAGTGGTTTAGTGAAAAAGAATACTTAATTTTTTTAATTTAGGAAAGATTAAGACGTAGTCAAAAGTAACAAATAAAGAATATTTAAATTGTGGATATCAAAAGTGGCATATAAAAATACTTGTTATAATAAAAAATGATAGTTAAGAATACTTCTTTGTAACCAATTTTTAATTAGTGAAACTTCTTAAGGTTGAGGGAGACCTGGATGTAGCTCAATAATTATAATTTTTTGTCTTTTGAACATCTAGGAGACTAGGTTACCACCAATGAAATGGCATCCTCCACTAGTATTTTTTTTCTTTTAATTATGCCTCCATCATAGTCAATATCACAAAATTCTACTAATTTGTATGTTTAATTTCTCTTAAAGTAAAGACCAAGATTAATAATGCCAATTAAATATATGAAAATACATTTAACTATTGTTAAATGTACCTCTCTTGGATCAAATTGAAACCTATCACATAGGTGTATACTAAATATGATGTTAGGTCTGGAGGTTGTAAGGTATAGAAAAAACCTTATTCATTCCTTTATAAAAAGTATAATCTATTTTCTTGGATTCTTCATCTATTCCAAGGGTTGATATAGGATGCATAGGTGTTTTCGTCTCCTTAGCATCTTCCATTTTAAACTTTTTTAGTAGTTCCTTGACATATTTTGTTTGGTGTGTGTATATGCAATAGTTAGTATGCTTAATTTGCAACCCAAGAAAGAACTTTAGTTCCTTCATCATGCTCATCTTAAACTTAGCTTGCATCCTCTTTAAAAGTTTTTCACAAAGATTTTTATTGGTAGCATTGAAGATGATATTATCCACATAAATTTGAATAATAATAAAATCAATTTCTAAATCTTTGCGAAACAAGGTAGTATTAACTTTTTTCCTTATATAAAACCATTTTCAATTAAAAATGAACTTTATTTTTTATATCAAGCACGATGTGCTTGTTTCAATTCATATAAAACTTTATTTAATTTAAAAACATGTTAAGGAAAAATGTTACTTTCAAACTTTGAGGGTTGTTTAACATAGACTTCTTCACTAATGACTCCATTTAGAAAAACACTTTTTACATCTATTTGATACAACTTCATATTACTATGAGCTACAAATGAAAGTAGAATAAGAATGACTTCTAAATGTTCCACAAAAGAAATTTTTTTAGTATAATCTATACCTTCTTGTTATGAGTAACCCTTGGCTATAAGCTTAGCCTTGTTTCTCACAACCTTACCTGATCCATCAAGCTTGTTTTTTAACACTCAATTTGTTCCTATGATTGACTTGTCTTTGAATATTTCTGCAAGCTTCTAGATGTCATTCTTTTGGAATTGATCCAACTCTTCCTATATAGCTTTGATCCATCATTCATCTTGTAAGGCATCGTCTATAGTCGTTGATTTTATTATAGGGATTAAAGTTGTGTCAGTTTGTTCTTTGTATGATGACATATTTTTGACTTCATCATGGACTTCCCTGAGGACTTGGTCTTTTAGATGGTAATGCCTCATCTACTAGTTACGTCGAGTAGGTTCTCTTTGTTTCTCTTGGATGACTGTTGGATCCACAAACATTTGATCTCCTTGATTGGTGTTGGACGTATGGACATGCTTATTTAGTCTCATTCCTGCAAAATCATTCTCTACCTATGATAATTTCTTATCACGCTTGATGTCATTGAACATTACATGGATAACTTCTTCAACTACCAAAGTTCTAGAGTTATAAACTCTATAGGCTTTAGAAGATTTAGAATATTCCAATAAAATTCTTTTGTCACACTTAAAATCAAACTTACAAAGACTGTTCTTAATGTTTAGAATAAAACATTGACATCCGAAGGGGTAAAAATATAATATGATGGATTTTTGTCCCTTCCACAATTCATTAGGATTTTTTTCAATATAGACCTTATGTATATTCTATTTTGAAGATAACAAGCATTATTCATTGCTTTAGCCCAAAAGTGCTTAAAAATAGAGTTACCATTCAACATGGTTCTAGCTATTTCTTGCAATTACTTGTTTCTCTCTATCACACCATTTTGTTGAGGTTTCTTAACATAGAGAAGTTGTGAGAAATTTCATTCTCTTCATAGAACCTAAGAAAAATTTCATTTTGAAACTATTCTCCATGATCACTTTTGACTGAAGCAATGCATAGGTTTCCTTTTTCGTCTAAAAATCTTTTGTAGAATATACTAAAGACTTGAAAAGACTCATCCTTGTGTATAAGAAACATAACTCATGTCCATCTAGAATAGTCGTCCATAATGACAAGACCATACCTTTACCACTCGTAGAAACAGTTCTAGTAGGACTAAATAAAACAGTTTATAACAATTCTAGAGGTCTAGAAGTGATAACAAAATTTTTACTTTGAAAAAAAGTTTTTAGTTGTTTCCCTAATTGACATGCCTTACAAAGATTGTATCCTTGATATGAAAAGTTTGGAAGTTTTCTTACGAGGTTATACTTTTTTAACTTAGAGATTAACCTTTAGCTTGCATGTCCAAGATTCTTGTGTTATATCTAATTTTCATCTTTGATAGATACTAGACATGATACACTTTGATCTTTCAACTCTTCCAACTTAATCTTATACCTACTGTTCCTTCTCCAGACAGTAAGAAAGTTAGTTTCATCTTGGTTTTTGACTATGTATAGATCCTTACTAAAGAAAACATCATGTTCACTATTACATAATTAACTTATACTCAACAAATTGTGTCTTAGTCATTCAACAAGAAGAAGGTTATCAATAGAAGTGGAGGGTGACACATCTATCTTACCTACTCCTACTATCCTTCCTTTTTTATTCCCTTCAAAGGTGACTGTTCCACCATTCTTGGAATTGAGGTTTAGGAACACACATTTTTCTCCCATCATATGTCACAAGCACTCACTATCCAAGTACCATGATGAGGATTTTCTTCCTATTGTCACACAAATTTGGAACAAGAATAATTTTTTATTTAGGTACTTAAATATACTTAGGTCCTTTCTTGTTAGGTTTAGAGGTTTTGGATATACCTCTCTTAGGAAGATGTTTATATTTGGATGTTACATGTTTAGGTTTACCATATAAAAAACATGTGTAGGCATGATTATTATGGATATCTTTCTTCCTTTCATATCCAAGACTTGACTGTCAAAGGAATATTTGGTGTATTTTAGAATCGTTGATAAATTCTCAAATCTCTTAACAAACTTGGAAAGGTTCTCCTTCAAATCTTTTACTTTAGCTTGAGGTTTTTCAACTTTATTTGAGTTTTGATTTGAAGAAGAGTTTTCTTCAAGTTTATCCTTTTCTTCCTCCAAAGATTTGTTTTTCAAGATAAGAGTTTCATGCTCTTTAAAATTATGGTTTTGAAGATAAGAGAAAACTGAATTTAGTGACAATCTCTCTAAGATAAAAGTGAACTTAAAATTTCCAATAGCTTTATCTAGTTTACAAACACAAAATTTCTCTAAACTTAAATGAGATTTCATCATGCATAATTGCTCTTTTATCCTAAAGTTAAGGAAAGTAATTTATTTTTCTATTTTTGCCTTTGCAATTCAAGAAAAAAATAAAATTTCACATTCAAGCTAAAAAAAAGTGGGGTATAAGGGGAAAATCATAAATGGTGTGGCCTTTTGGCGTAGTTACGCACAAACAACAACATGCCTTGATAATATCCAACATGTGTGAAAGACAACAAAAGGAGAATTAAGCAAAACCAAATGCATGAATTAAATGGTGGCACTCCACAAGTTTATTAAGGAAACATAATTATCCCTCATTAAAGTCTAAAATATTCATAAACACATAACAATTTCATGCCACACTCTTTAATTGCTTTGAATTTCTAAAGAGTATCCAAGTTAGACTAACCATGAATTCACCACATGCTTCACATCAAAACAAAGTCCACAAACCTAAAATTTCATTACAAAACATGCAAAGGAACATGCACGGTGAACGAAATGGCGACATGTTTCTCAACCCAACAATTCATTAATAACTACCATATAAATAATCACGTACTAAACCATGTGAAAACAATACTAAGTTTGAACGCAACCCACATAAAGCAACATAAACTAAAAGAACAAACACCAACACCAGCTGCTACTAGAACAACCATGCAACAACACTAAAGTAATAGAATGACAAAAAAAATTCTAAAGTCAAAATATGAAATCCATAACTAGTCTCCCAATCTAAAGAATTGGTCAACAAATTCATCATCATAAGTAGGTGCCTTATCTCTTCTCAAGTCATCAATGTCATCATCATCATTTGTAGTTATAACCATCTCATCAATTGACTACTATTGAGAACTCTAATCAAATTAGTCTTTAGCATCAACTATAGTTGCAACACCTAAGAGACCACCGACCCCCACAAAAGGTTAGTCTCCAAGCCAAGCCACAAGTCTACCAAACTTTAAAGAAGGCTAGTGGAATGCTCCTTCAGCTTTTGATGTAGAATGTAAGGTGAAGCAATAATATGGGTCATCTAAACTTAGCTAAGAATGGTGAATAGTTGAATTTTGTTGGAATTAAAAACTTAAAAAATAGAAGCTATTTGGAATGGAGTGAAAGGCTTTCCAAAAAGGTGGTGGAACATAAGTTTGGCCATCATCAACTAGATTTACACATGTCCTCTCAATCCATTTCTTGGTGATAGGGTTTCTATTAGTTCTAGAAGAGAAATAGAAAAATCAATTTTATGTTGAGTATATAAGGTAGTGATCAGTGTTGGAAAATCCAAGGGTTTGATAGACATGATAGTGACAAATTTGGTAGACTTTTTGAAAAAGCACTTTCCTAATGTTAATCAAAATGTCATCTATGAGGCAATAAATGATGTAAGAATGAGGCATGATAAGATTACAAATAAGGATAGTAGGGGTGATGTTGGAGAAAAAAATAGATGCCTAAATTTGACTGAGTCTTCAAAACATTCCTTTTAAACTTGCATGCTTTATGCTAACCATCATCCTTGTAGGATTTGCTTGGAATTTATAAAACTTGGGCTACCTCATTTGGATTCAAGCCTCCACATTCACCTTTCATCATATAGTAGTCACAAAGTTGCTCCTTAGGGTCTTGGAAGTTATTATCCAAGTACTTATTAATAGTGACAATATCATATTAGACAATTTGTCCTCATACCTAAGACTTCTTGGTTGTGTTTCCCTTCGTTTGTGGTAAGGCATTTGTGTAAAATTCAAGCACAAGAGTCTCATCAATCTTCAAAGGAAGATTTGTGATAGGTTATTGCTTTGAATTGTTCTTGATTGTTTCGTGTCATTAATCTCCTTTTATTCAAAGATTTAGGGAAAGCTTGTTGTGATTAAGGCTTCTTATGGTCAAATACCTCTTGTTTAGCTTGAGGTGGAGCTGGGATGATTGGCCCTTTTAAGGGACTCCTCTTTTCTTACCAACATCTTGTTGTGGAAAAGGTCTTAAGGAAGACACCCTACAACATAGAAATAAAGCCAATACATGATATGAATATGGAATAGTTAGTGGTTGAGGAAAAAAATGAGATTGTGAACAATAGACCAGTAACCATACTTAACAATGAGTAAGAGGCATATATACAAAACTAGAAAGAGTAGGAAATTTGAGGTAAATGAGCGAAAGTTCTATTTTATCACCAAAAGAAAATAATGAGGTTGAAAAATTCACTTAAGCTAAAACATTTTAGCTGGAGTTAAAATAGGGCAGAATGAGACCTTTTGGAATGTCCCTTAAGCCAAAAGAATTTAGCTTAAGCAAATTTCATTGCATTAGGAACAAGCATGGAGCATTTTCACTTAAACCATTATTCATTCGCATAAGTGAAAATACTCGGACAATAGTCCCCTCCATATTTAGATCTTGGCACATTCAAAATGAAAATGATAAAAATGACAACCAAAAGCACATTAACAAAAAGGTTACCCTACAGGAGGACACAATAATTCCCTAAAGTCCACATAAAGTAAGATCAACACGGTCACAACAGAAAAAGAAGACGAGTTATCACCAATCAATTTGGACCAAGTAGTGGTCCCAACATTCTCACCTAAACATGTGAATTAGAAAAAGAAAGAACAAAAAGAAAACCCAAACACTGTCAGAGGAAGCACAAGTGCAAAATCTGAGACAGTACAAAAGCCCTAAAAAAAATTTCTAAACCACAAAAAATAATCAAGCCCAAGATGTATAAGGACGTGAGAGATTGCTTACGTGGTTGACGAAGCAAGACAAAAGGTTGGATAAAATCTGAACAAATGTGAAGAGTTTCAAGGATGACGAGATGCACAACATTGAGTTGAGAGTAAGGTTGGATAAAAAGGGAAAGGATATGCTTGGAGAGTTTTGTCAGTGGTAGAGGAGCTAAATGGTGAGAGAGAAAAGTTTATGAAATTGGAGAACTAATAGAAGAAAGAAGGACAAGGAATGTGTGGCAATTTGGGAGTGATTTCACTTAAGTCCTATCCTAACCACTTAAGCGATTTTATGGTAGGAAGAACCCACAAGATCAAATGAAAGTCACTTAAGTGAGTAAAAATTTGGCTTAAGTAAGTTTTTTGGTAAATTAGGGATCGCTTAAGCCATTAAAATTTAACTTGAGCGAAAAACAAACAGAAAGAAGATTTTGGGTATAGGAAATTTTGCATAAGCTAAAAAAAATGGGACAGAATGTGGTTATGATTCCAGGGATTTTCGCTTAAGCCAAATTTTTGGTGCTTAACCTAATTTTGTAGCAACAAGATTTAAGAATTAAGCAAAAATTGTTTGCAAATTTAGCTTAAGCCATTTTAAATTAGATCACGAGCTCAAGATCCAAAGCTAAACCAATGCTAACTTAATTTTTAATCAGATTTTTAGATTAGAAAAACTTATAATCGGGTTCTTAATTTTTTATAATTTTTATAATAAAGTCTATAAAATTAATAAAATTGTCACAAATTTGTTATTCTTTAGTAGTTTCAAATCGTCATAAACCAACTTCAAGATCCGATTATAATTTTTTTAATTTATAAACCTAATTAAAAATTCTTAAAAAGTTCAAAGACATACTGATACATTAAACAAATAAATAACTCCTTTTAGAGAGAAAAAAATGTCTAGAGGTTTTCCCAGATTTGAAGCCATCATTCCCTCCTAAATTTTTTAGCACCAAATAAATTAAGGTAACTATAGCTTTGATTGGAACTTCTAGTAAGTACTGGTCTGCTCCAAGATCTTGGAAAGTTTATTCTAGTTAACTTCCTAAAGGGATACTTCAACACAATGCATGCACAAAGTTCTTTTCTTAGTGAACAAGCAAACCAAAAGGAAAAGAATCAGAATGAGAATGTTGATGGCAAAAGAAACAAATAAAAAGAAAGTTCAGAAATTCCCAGAATTTGGTTGCAGGTTTCTCACATTCGCCAGCGGTGGCATCAGTGGAAGAATCTTCTTCCATTGTATTTCAATGTTGCAGTTGCTTGCATGGTGAGTTTTGTTTGAACTTTGAAGTCACTGGAAGATTTGTAAGCAGATTTATACCATTTCAGAGCTTCCCTAGTTGCCTTCTACGTCACCACCAAACACCCTGCCATTTCACAGCGGTATTTCAAATCTTAAACTTTAATTCCATATTTTATTTTCATTTAAATATTGTTTATTGTCACGAGGCAGGAGTTTGCAAGATTTCCCCCATGATTTTGAATCCTTCTTCGTCAACCATTATTCTTTCGTACATGGTAGTTAACTGAAAATGATATTACCTTGAAAATTTGGTTTTTGATCAAGTTGGATGGCTTTGTTGGTGCTGTATTGTGGTTCACCGGTTCCATAAATTTGTTAGTGTCCATCCAGACATGGTTTTAAATCATGGTATACAGCCACAATTGTGGCCGCAATACTATTGTTTGCAGGGTCTTTTGCAACCCTTTGGCAATTATAATTGCAGTTGTATCAGCCACATTTGTATGCAATCATCTTTAATTTTGATATTACAACACAGCAAAAACAATAACCACAAATTAAACCATGCATCCATGAATTAATATGTGGGTTGAGGGTGGTTTTCATTATCTTTATCTAGAATAAATTTATTCTGAGAAGAGATTATGTTCTGTTGCTATTCATTCAATAGACTTCTATTGTAACTTGCATTATTCATAATCTTGGAGTCCTAATAAGTATGAGAAACAATTTTTTTTTCTTTTTTGCAGTCTATCTTTATATTTTACAAAAATGTCTGTTCCAAAAGTGAATGAAAAATTGCTTGAAGACCTTGAAGTAATGGGATTTCCAAAGGCACGGGCAACCAGAGCACTTCATTATTCTGGTCTGTTGATTTCTTATATAAAAAAATTAGTAGACATGAAAATCATGTGCACTGTGCAAGGTGGTTTGGTTGGTTTGCCTTAGTTTCTAATGCGCCTTGGGTAATCAACTGGAAGTTACTTAATGTCATGTAATTGTAGTAAGGATACCTAAAGTTCACCAATTTTAAACTTTATTTCAACTCATTCACAGCAATGTACCATGTAACTTCACTTTAGGCTGTTTGTCTAACCAAGGAAACATTAATGCTGTCAGAAGATGACAAAATTTTCAGTTCTCTATTGGCAGGTTGGTTTCCTCATTAGGTACCTTGGAAGTGCATGTGCTTTAGGCCATACATGTGTGTCTTGATCAAAATAAATATGAAATTAAGAAAACTCTGTTACATACAATATTTTACTTTTGCATACAAAAGCTAGTTTTAGAGGCTTCTTAAAGGTGAGTGGCAATAGAACAAATGGTTGGTCGATAAAAAAAGTTTCTTTTTAACAGCAACTCTTAAATTCTCAGTAACCTGACTTGGATCTTATGGTGCCTTTGTACATATACCTTGACATGTCCAAAATAGTTGTAATTACGGAAACTGAAATAACATGAACTCCAAGTCACACGATTACACACATTTCTGTTCAATGCATTTGTCTGTATGAATGTGTGGATATACAAAGAGAGACGTGTTAGGAAGCAATGAGACTGGATCAATGAAGCTGCTGTAGATTTATTGATAGTAGAAAAGTTGTACACTGTATATGAAATACTTACAATCTCTTCCACTCTCTCCTCA